>JAESUZ010000043.1:0-179851 GCA_017311185.1 Proteles cristata cristata | reverse complement strand
TCTCTCTCTCTCCTAGAAATAAATAAAAACATTAAAAAAATAATAATAAAAAAAAAATTAAAAAAAACCTGGCCACCTAGCATCAGAGCTGGGCTCTGAGATGCCCCTCACTAGGGATGGGTGGGGGGCCACACTCCCACAGATGGAAGTGATGGAGTCAGGGCTGGAACCTGCATCTCTCTGGATCCAGAGCCCAAGCACTCAGCCTACAGCAGCAGGGACTCAAAGAGGTGACCCATCACAGTGCCAGCAAGCGTGTGGCTTTAACAGCAGAAGGGAGCGCGGGGTCCAGGCTTGTTCCGCCGCCATGCTCACTCAGGGTGATCTCGGGCAAGCCCTCTCCCAGCTCAGAGCCTCAGTTTCCTCACCTGAGCAGTGTGGATAGCATGCTCCCCCTCACTCCCCCTCCGTCAAGGCTACTGTAAGGATAACTGAGGTCATACGCCTAACCTTCTACAAGTGGACGCTGGGTGGTCAGCACCTCCTGAGTTGACACCCTACTTGTGTGGGGCCAGGACCCTGCCTCCCGATCCAGGAGCCCTGCCCCCAAATAATGGTAAAAAGAGGTCTGAGCTGCATCCCCAGTTTCTGCCCCTGATGTCTCCACCCAGGACCCACCAGAAGACATGAAGCAGGACCAGGACATCCAGGTGAGTCCAGGGTATGGGATCCGGGGGGAGGGGGGGGCTTACAGGGAGGAGGACATCTATGGGGGATAGTGGGGGACATCCGTGGACAACAGGGAGAGGCGTTACAGGGGCGGGAGAGGGGACATGTCTGGAGAGGGGAGAGGGCTGACCTGTGTTTATGTTAGTGCGAGAGGCGTGACCACCCCTTGTCCCCGACCCGCAGGCGGTGGCGACCTCCCTGCTACCACTAACAGAAGCCAACCTCCGCATGTTCCAGCGGGCGCAGGAGGACCTCATTCCTGCCGTGGACCGGCAGTTTGCCTGCTCTTCCTGCGACCACGTGTGGTGGCGGCGCGTGCCCCAGCGGAAGGAGGTGAGGACCCTCTCCCCATCCTCAGACTCTGACCCTCTGACCCAAGAATAAAGAATATCAACCCTGGCCCGCAGTCTCGGAGCTCGGAGCTCCGCCTCCATCCCAGACCCTCCCCCCCACCCCTGAGTTGGACTTCTGAGCCCCTCCCCCACCCCAGAGCCTGTCCCGTGACGCCGCAGTTTAACACCTGCCACAGAAATCAAACCTGACCTCGAAACCACAGCCCCAAGTCTGGCTTCTGAACCCCCCTGATCAGCGGTGCGCTTATGGTAAATGCTCAGCAATCAGGTCGCGCAGGGAGGTGGAGGAGAAGCCCGCATTTGTACTCTTTTCCAATTTCCCACTGTGGCCAGTGTCACGCCACTGGGGCTCACCTCTGACCGCAAGCCTGCCCCCCAACTCTGCACACCCAGGTGTCGCGGTGCAGGAAATGCCGAAAGCGCTATGAGCCGGTGCCGTGTGACAAGATGTGGGGCGTGGCTGAGTTCCATTGCCCGAAGTGTCGGCACAACTTCCGGTGAGGGTGCTGACCCCCACCCCCTTCCTGCCTGCCCCGCCCTCCCCAGCCCTGCCCTGCCCTGGTCCCACGCTGGCCCGGGCCTCACCTCTGGACCCTCACGGCCCTGCCCGCCCCCAGGGGCTGGGCACAGATGGGGTCCTCGTCCCCCTGCTACGGATGCGGCTTCCCTGTGTATCCAACACGGATCCTCCCTCCGCGCTGGGACCGGGATGTGGACCGCCGCAGCACCCACACCCACTCCTGCTCGGCCGCCGACTGCTACAACCGGCGAGGTGAGGGCCTGGCACGCCCCCGGGGAGCTCCCCTGGCTCTGGGCGGACTCCGTGACCTTGACTCCAGGGACATCCTCCTCTGGGGCTTTAAGTACCAAGGCGTCTGCCTGCTTCTTCCATGTGCCTCCTAAGGCCCGAGTCCCCAAAGCCATTTAGCTTATCCCATGGCCTCAGCCCCTCCTTTCACATCTTGCGCTCACATTCCCCCCGCCCCCAATCAGCCTCCAACACCAGACCCTGTCCCTTCTAATACCCATCTCCCATGAGGCTCAGTGGTTTCCCTCATGGCCTCTGCCCTGGTCTCTGTGTTCTCGGCCCCTGTTCTGTCTCCTGTAGTCTCAGGTGATGCCCGGGTCCCTGGGTCTCTTGTGGCTTCAGCCCCTGCAACTTTCATCTCTGAACTTCCTGTAGCTCTGGCCCCGCAGCCAGTAGCCTCAGCCCCTCCCGAGCCCCCATGGCTGGAGCGCCTTTGCCCCTAGAGTCTTCCATGGGCCTCCAGCTCCATAACCTCAGAGCCTCTTCCTCCCCAGAGCCCCACGTGCCTGGGACTTCCTGCGCACACCCCAAGAGCCGGAAGCAGAACCATCTGCCTAAAGTCTTGCACCCCAGCAACCCCCACATCAGCAGTGGCTCCACTGTGGCCACCTGCCTGAGCCAGGGGGGCCTCCAGGAAGACCTGGACAACCTCATCCTGGAGGACCTGAAGGTGGAGGAGGAAGAGGAAGAGGAGGAGGAGGGCGAGGGTGGGCACGGGGAGTGACCCCGGACAGGTGCAGATGCAAACTGGACACGGTCTGTGGATGTTTTGTGTTGTTATAAAATATGAGCTCAAACTGAGATCTAAATGCCCTTGGGGAGCCATTTGGGTCTGCGACATTGGCAGGGGGATTCCTGGGTCCCCTGGTCAGGGCCCTGGGGAGCAGATTCACAACAGGAAAGTGTGTGGGACGTGGCCCATGCTAAGTCACAAAGCAGGTGTGGCCAGGACAACTTGCGCTCCTGCTGACAAACATCCCCTGAGGCCCGGGGGACAGACGGTCACAGCCTCAGGGGCCGGATCAGCATGGCGGCCTTCTTGAGAGAGTAAGCCCCACCACGAAACTCGGCCCAGTAGACACCATCTTGGTAGCGGCTGCGGTAATGGCCACCACGGTGCCACACGCCATTGAGGTTGGAGTGGGCACAGGCATGGTACCACCAGCCTCCCCGCTGGTACAGGGCACAGTTACCTGAGGAGAGAGAAAATCCATGTCCTCTTACCAGAATAAAAGTCTCTACTAGCATCTCACTAGCGCAAGGCTTTTGCCAAGCATCCCCTGGCCCTTCCCACTCTTACAAACACAACCCTGATCCTCTCTCCTCATTAGATTAAGAGCCCTGTCTCCTACTTTCTTTTCTAGAATAATAACTTTAATTCCTTCCCTGTCTCTCTACCAAAGTACAAGTTACACTGTTTCCACCCTTTCTGAAAAATAGAAGCTCTACCTTTATGGGGGGGGAAAAATCTTCCCTACTTCTTTTCTAGAATAAGACTCCTAGTTCTCCTTGCCTTTCACCAGAAGAGGGGGAGGCAACTGCCTCATCAAAGAAGGAATCTAGGCTCTCTATCCCCTCACCAGAATAAAAGTCCTCTCTTCTGTTCTCTTGCTTACCCTGGTCCTTAGCAGGGGGAGGTCTCACTCCACTCTGCATTCTTTGCATTCCCTCCATAGGAGTACCACCTCCCCTGTCCCCCCCACCACCAGAATAAGAGCTCTGCTTACCAGAATAGGAGTCTCGATCCCTATCCACGGTGCTGAAAGGCTTGTCGTTGTGCCAGGAAAGAGAGTCTCCAGCATCTCCATGGTACTGGCCCAGCCGTAGGCGATAGTGGTCGCTCTCAGGCTCCAGGGAGAAGCCATCATAGTGGGCACGTGCACTACGCCCTCCCCAGTCCTCCAGGAGCACCAATAACTCATGGTCCCCACGGCTGGTCAGCTGATGCACAGGTTCCAGGCCCAGCCAGTATTCTCCATCAGGCTGCCCGAAGCCCACCTGGCCGGACAGGAAAGTCAGGAGGTCGGAAGCAGTCCCCTCCCCAACACAGCCCCGCCCTTGCCCACCCACGCCCACCTTGTAGTGCTGCCAGGTGGTGAAGAAGTTGACGGAGCCGTCCTGCCGCCTTTGGATCACAGTCCAGCCTCCACCCTCCAGCTGTTGCTCGCACCACGCTGATACCACATGCCGGCCCAGTCGCAGCTCATACACACCGCTCTGCCTGTGGCCTGACCGGTGGGCCTCTGCACAATCCTGCCATGGGCCTGTGGGTACAGAGACGTGGGGAAGTCACAGCCTGGACTGACCAACCCCTTCTTTTTTTTTTTTTTTAATGTTTTCATTTATTTCTAGGAGAGAGAGAGAGAGACAGCGAGCAGGAGGGTCAGGGAGAGAGAGGGAGTCACAGACTGAAACAGGCTCCAGGCTCTGAGCTGGCAGTCAGCACAGAGCCCGACGCGGGGCTTGAAACCCACGAACCGCGAGATCATGACCTAAGCGAAAGTCGGACGCTTAACCGACTAAGCCACCCAGGCGCCCCAGCCCCTTCTTGATAGACAGATCTGCATTCTCATCTCATCCCCTCACCAGAATAACAGTCCTGCCTCTCCCATTCCCTGACCCAAATAAGAGCCCCAGTACCCATTTCCTTACCGGAGTTAAGACTCTGGTTCATTCTTTTCTCACTTAGCAAATGTGGTGCCTGGAGTACTGAAATCCTGGTTCTAAAACCTCACCAGACTAGAAGTCCTGAACAGGACACTGTGAGCTAGCTTAAATTCTTACCAATAAGCAGTCCTAAGTTCCCTGCCTTCTCACCAAAAGAAAAGCCCTTCCTTTCCTATTTTCATACCATAGTAAAGATTTTGGTCTTTATCAGGAGGAGAGCCATGGCTCCTTGTTGCATCACCAGAATAAAAGCATCATTTCTTCCAGTTCCCTTACCATGAAAGAAATCAGCCATTAAAATCCTGGCTCCTATTTCCTTTTCTTCAGACTGCACTGGGAATTCCCTAGCCTCTCACATCCCCAACATTCTTGCCTTCAGCTTACCTGTTGGCTTGGTGGGGACAGCAGGGTGCCCTGTGGGCACGGGAGAAGCCAAGGGCTGTTGCTGTCTCAGGGTCTGGTCTCTCTGGGGCTCCGGAGCTGGGTCTAGCCTCCTGCTGGTGTCATTAATGCCACCCACCAGACTGACAGGAACCACAGGCACCAGGGGTGGGGGCAGGACCTGGGGTGACCAAGAGACTCAGATGTGATGGCACCAGCCTTCCATTGAAAAGACCCTGGGCCCCTAAATCTCTCAACACCCGGATGGGTGGATCAGGCAGGGGCATGTCCCAGCCCTAGAATGGATACTTCCCAAAGCCTAACTCTAGCTGTCAGGAGCAGCGCTGGGCTTAAATTCCTGCTCTGATGTTCACAGCTTAATTTATCTGACTCTGACTCTCCTTTTCTGTAAAGCAGCGATGATACAAGTACCTCCAACAACGAGTATTAGTTTACTGAATCCTCCCAACAGCCCTCTAAGGAATGGGTTGTAACGGAGCAGCACTCTTATTAAAAATTAGGGCCAGCCATGCTCCAGAATTAAAAATAATATAACAGAAGTTAGAACAGTAACACAAAGTCTATATTTATATCACATAACACCTCCAATAACATGGGTTCTTGGTCTTTACATAATAATATGCTTGATTACAGGCACTATGAATATTTATATTGAGTGGATAAGTAGAGATTTTAAGTAGCCACCGGTCGCATTCTGACCCAGATGAGCTGTGGAAGGAGAAATAGGAATCTGGTATTTGGAGCTTTTCGGATTTCAAAACTGCGTTTCAGAGACCATGCGTGAGGTTGCAAGAGCCCCATCTTACAGCTGATGCACACAGGAAGTGACTACGATTCCTGGCGATCTTAAAGGTTACCTGCTGCTGCCCACCCGTGCCCCCCGGGCACAGGCGCTCCAGGCGGGCGATGAGGCCACTCTGCTGGGTGACCAGCTGTGCCAGCTCCCGGAACTTGACATCCAGCTGGTGAAAGCGGGCGGCGGCGCGCTGCGCCTCGGCTGACACGTTGAGCACGCGCTCCCCAAGCAGCGCCAGCAGGGCAGCGGGCTCCGCCCCCGGCCCCGGCCCCGCCCCCGGCCCCGCCTCGTGCTGCAGCTGCGCGCGCAACTGGCCCAGGCGCGCGCTCAGGCCGCGGCTCTCTTTGCGCAGCGCGCGCACCTCGCCCGCCACGGCGCCGTCGGCCGCCGCCAGCCGCTGAAGTTCGCGCAGCAGCTCCTCGTGGCGGCCCACGCGCATGCGCAGCGCTGCCACCTCGCTGGCGTTCACGGCCTCCGCGGCCGGGCGCGCGGCAGACGGCCCGCTCCAGCACACCGCGCCCGTGAACTTCTGCTGCGGCAGCACGAAGGTGTAGGTGCAGCGCGGGGCGCCCGCCCGCGCCCATGTCGCGCCCAGCAGGAGCAGCAGCTGCAACGTGCGCAGCTGAGGCGCCGACATGGCCGACCTGAAGGCAGAGGACGAACAGGAAGGAGGGGAGTCCCGGGAGCCTAGCCTGGGCCCCCAGCACTCGGTTGGGCCAAAGGGCGTTGCTCCAGGTTCCCTCCCCCCGCCACAGGTTCGCCTCCCCACCAGCCCCTCCCACCTACACCCCCCCTCCCTCCCAGGCAGAGAAGCCCCAGTGGGATCCCACCCTCTCCACCCAGTGGCCTCTCCACCCAGTGGCCTCTCCACTGCGTCCCAGGCGCCCTGCGGGACAGCGTGTCAGGCATTCATTCATTGAGTGCTTGCTGTGCGCCAGCCTCGGCTGTAGGGACTACGGTATGGAACAAAACACAAACTTCCTGCCCTGATGGGCAAGAAACAAAGAAGCCACAGGGATTGCTAGAGCGTACTGGCCCGTGTTAAGGTAACAGTAAAACAGCAGAGGGGCGCCTGGGTGGCTTAGTCGGTTGAGCGTCCGACTTTCGCTTAGGTCATGATCTCGCGGTTCGTGGGTTCGAGCCCCGCGTCGGGCCCTGTGCTGACTGCCAGCTCAGAGCCTGGAGCCTGTTTCAGTCTGACTCCCTCTCTCTCTGACCCTCCCCTGCTCACGCTGTCTCTCTCTCTCTCTCTCCTAGAAATAAATAAAAAATATTTAAAAAAAATTATTCAAAAACAGTAAAACAGCAGAGGCATGTGGGGGATCTGGGCCCTGGCAGTTTGAAAGGAGGGAAGACTTCCTGGAGGAGGTAAGGGAGGAAGTAATGAGGATGTCTGGGGAAGAACAGCATCCCTGGCAGGGGGAACAGCAAATGCAAAAGCCCTGAGGCTAGACTGTGCCTGATGTATTAAAGGAACTTACTGGGAGGCTGGAGCAGAGGGAGGCTGGAGCGGAAGCAGGAGAACGGTGAAAGGGGGTGAGGTGGGGTGAGAGATAAAGCCTCACTAGCTGAGTCTAGTAGCAGACACCCCATCTCCCAAAACCCCCGGAGTCCTCCCTGTCTCCTCTTCACAACAGATCCAACTTATCAGCCAGGCCTGTCAGCTCTTCTGTTTAGACCCTGAATTCCTCCGCGTTCCCCCATCCTCACCCCCCAGCTCGGGACACCATCTGGACTTCATTACAGCAGCTGCCCCCCAGGTCTCCAGCTGTCCGTCATCAGCCTCCCACAGCTGCCAAAGAATCAGGTCATGTCTCTCCTTTTCCTAGAGAACTCTTTGTGGCTCCCAGCTCAACCGGAGCAAAAGTCTAAGTCCTCCTGTGTCCCCACAAGGCCCTGCACCCTCTTCCGGTCCCCTCCCTGCCCTCCTCTCCCTCCCACTCACCCCTTACTCGCTGTGTTCCAGGCACACTGGCCTCCTTGCAGATCCTCAAACACACTGGGCACAGTCCCTGCCTCAGGGCCTTTGCACTGGCCCTTTCCTCAGTCTGGAACATTCTTCCCGGAATTTTAACATGGCTCCCTCTCCTTATTCAGGTCTTAGCTCAGATGTCCCCTCCTCAGAAGCCCTCCCTGACAACCCCCATTTAGCGCTGCTCCTCCTGGGCACTCCCCATCACAGTCCCAGTTTGTCATTTTAGCATGTGTCACTGTCTGGAATCGCCTCGCTTGTTCGCCATTGTTTACGATCTGAATTCCTCCACCAAAGCATCAGCTCCCAGAGGCCAAGCCTGGGTTTTGTTCCGTGCCTGGTGCCCCACGCTCACATGCCCCAGCTCTGTTGTGCCCTCCTGCGTGTTCCCCGGCTCACACACGTGAGCTCCCCTGAGTATTGGAGGCCACAGACTGTGGCCACCTCCCTGACGCCCATTGCCTTCTTTCTTGGGGTTCACCCACTCGCAGCCTCTCAGGTGAGGACATAAGTGCCTCTCGCATGCACTTGCCAGTGCTCAGGACATGTCTGCCGTGTCCACGCATCACCCCCCTTCCCCCCCATCCCAAGTTCCACTGTTACTGATGCCACACAGTCACGTGCCGCCAGGTCTTCACTGCCACGCATACCACCTTGTTCACACATTCAGCAAACACTCCTTTAGTGCCTGTTGTGTGCCAAGAGCTGTTCTAGGCCCCCCTGGGGGGGGGGGGACACAGGCCATGACCAACACAGATAAAATCCCTGTCCTCAGGAAGCTGACGTCCTGGCTGGGAAAACAGATGGGAGGGTAGGTCAGAGGGTGATAAGTTTTTAGAAGAACATTCAAGTGGGGATGGAGGTAGGGGATCCTGGGATGAGAGGCCATTTTTTAAAAAGACTTTTATTTATTTTGAGAGAGAGCACATGCGCCCCGGCAGGGGAGGTGCAGAGAGAGAGAGAGAGAGAGAGGATTCCAGGCAGGCCCCGTGGTGTCCGTGCAGACCCGATGAGGGGCTCAATCCCATGAACTGTGAGATCGTGACCTGAGCCGAAATCAAGAGGTGGAAGCTCAACTGACTAAGCCACCCAGGTGCCCAGAGGGGCCATTTTATTAATTTTTAAAAATGTTTTATTTATTTCTGAGAGAGAGACAGCGTGAACGGGGAGGGTCAGAGAGAGACACAGAATCTGAAACAGACTCCAGGCTCTGAGCTAGCTGTCAGCACAGAGCCTGACGCGGGGCTCGAACCCACGAACCGTGAGATCATGACCTGAGCCGAAGTCGGACACTCAACCGACTGAGCCCCCCAGGCGCAGAGGGGCCATTTTAAACAGAGGGGTCAGAACTCACTAAGATGACACTTGAGCAAAAACCTGAAGGGAGGGAGAAGGGTAAGAGCATTCCAGGCACAGGGAATAGCAAGTGTAAGGGCCCTGAGCTAGAGGCTTTGATGTGCCCAAGGAGTAGCAGGGAGGCCGGGTCAGACTGGAACAGAGCAAGCGAGGGGGAGAGCAGAGGAAGTGTGCAGGGCCTCAAGACGACTTGGGCTTTCACTCTGACTGAGGTGGGAGCCCCAGGGGGTTCTGAGCTGGAGAAAAGCATATCTGCTATCATATATGCACCCCAAGCCGGAGCTCTCCTTGTCCCCTCCTCGACGACACCAGGCCCCCCACGACAGGGACGGACCACACCCCTTGGAGCCGGACTATGTAACATCCACCGCCTTCCGGGGGCTCAATCTGGGGCGAGAAGGAGGCCCCAGGAAGCCCAGGTCTCCAAACAGGTAAAATCAGCCTCTACCTGCCCTCCTGCGTTCTCACCTCTCAGGACCAAGACCCCAAGTCCGGCAAGGCTGACGGCAGACACGAAGTCCCGGGAGGAGCTGAGGGTCCAAGAGGAGCCTCTGGGCGAGGAAGGGGAGAGGCCGGTGGGAGAGCAGGAGGGAGGAGGCTTGGTAACCACCCCTGTCCCCCAGAGCCTGGAACCAGAGCCGTGGTGCTGGGTCCAGGAGCTCGAACTGTAAATATTTATCATTTCTCGCATGAGAACTGAGGCAGAATTGCCAGACACCCCTGCCCAGGCCGGCAGGGCCCGATAACACAGGTCAGTGCTCCGGACGTTCCTCCCGCAGCAGAGCACAGAGCGTGGGAGGCTGCAGGCCCCAGGAGGCTGGGGGTGGGGGGGTCACAGACACACCCCAGAGAGAGACAGCACCAAACACCAGCACCTGCTGTGCCAGCCGGCCGTGACTCTATAAACACCACACCTTCTATCTCGTTTAGTCTTCACGACCTGAGCCGGTCTGTAGCCTCATTCTACAGCAGGGAACACTGAGGCTGAGGGAGGGTGAGTGATTTGCCTGCAGCCACACAGCCGGGGAAAGGTGGATCTCAGCCCGGGTAAGTTGGCTCCGGCGTTCACACGCATAGGCCCCGCCCCTCGCACACACTGTGTACCCACAACAGGGCAGAAATCAAGACACACAGATACCCGATGAGACATGCAGACCGCGGCACGGAGCCGCAGAGAGAAAGACAGAATCTGTGTGCGTGTCTGCGGATTTGCCTGACACACACACACACACACACCACAACTTAAAGAAAAATACCCTGTGGGCAGAGTGGGGTCTCACACTGGCAAGCACAGAGGTGCCAACCAGGCAGGTGGTGAAACCCCGGTACCCGCCCACCTGGCCCCCGCAGGGGACGTGCTCCCATTTGTCTCCCACACACACTGTCACATCCTCAGGTCAGATCACGCAGGGACAAAAACAGGAGGGAGTAACCACGCAGTCATTTCTCAGAGGTACAAAGGGACTCACATAGAGCCCCCCCGCCCCCAGCCCGGTCTGGGGTCTCCCACCTGCACAAAGGCCTCACTGACCTGCAGACACACTCTCAGGGAGCAGCCTCCTTCGCCCGGTTCCTACCGTCCTGAACTCGTAACCCGAGTGGACTCCCGGGCTGGAAGAGGAAATGGTCGTCCCAGATCTGAGAGAGGCTGCCAGGCTGGGCTCCAGGCCTGGGCTGGGCCCCCCAACACTGGGCCTCTTGGCCCCCCACCCGCAGCCCCCTCCAGCTTCCTCCACTGGCAGCAGGGAAGAAACCTCATAAGTCACAGAGAGGGACTGACAGATGGGAGAGAGAGTCCAAGAGACAGAGAAGGGGAGAGACATGGGAGGAGATGGACAGAGACAGGGGGAGTCTGGAAGAGGGATGAGGAGAGAGAGATGGGGGTAGAGACATAGGAGAGATGGAAACTTGAAGGCAATGAAAGAGACGATGGCAGAGACAAAGTTTGGGCAGAGGGAGACAGAGATAAGAAGAAGACAGGGATGGGGAGCGGAAGACGGAGTGGGGAAGAGGGGAGAGAATTGGAAGAGACAGGAGACAGGAGGCAAATTGGAAGAGACAGGGAGGGGAGGCAGATGAGGGAGGGGAAGCAGATGGGGGAAGGAAACCTATGGGACAGGAAAAGAGACGTTGGGGGCGTCCCTTTTCCCCACCCCAAGGTTCTGGGGAAGAAGCCAGAGGCCTGAGGCCAAGACTGGGGCTTTGAGTGGAAACTGGGAGGGGGTGAGTTATTCACAAAGCGCCCGCCTTGCCCTAAGTTTCCAGAAGGTGATGTGGAGTTTCCAACTCTCTGCCGCAGACAGGGCCCCCGGGGAAGGCAGCTGGCCTTCAGGAGCTGGGGGCCCACATCCCTAACTGCTATGCTCTCTCCATTTCTCTGGTTGTTCCCTAGGTCTCTGGTGCCTTTGTGCCAAGCATTGTGCATCATCTTTCTTAATTAGTGGGTCAGAGGAGAAATGATTACCATCCCCACTTTGGGATACTTCTAGGAGCCTCGGAGTGGATAAAATGGCTCTCAAGATCGCCCAGCTGGTGTAAATGAGCCAAGGTAGGATTCGAACCCACAACTCGTGTCTCCGAAGCCCGCGCCCCTTCACTGAGACGCTAGCCCCGCCCGGTTTCCACAGAAACAGGCACCAGGTGTCTCCATAGCAATCCCTCCGTGGATTGCTCCTTGCCGCCACTGATGCGCATGCCTGCTTGGTGACGTCACCGCGCAGTTCCGCCTCACGTGGGCGCCTCCCCGGCGCCGGAAGTGAGCGGCGCGGCGCCGGAAGCACCCGGCATAAGGGTCCCAGCGGAGGAGTCGGCGGCATGGGGCAGTCCGGGCGGGTGAGGCGCGGCGGCCTGGGGCCTGGGGCCGCGGGCAGGGCGGGCGGGGGGCCGGCGGGGTCCCCGCGGAGGCCGTGGCGCTGACCGCTCGCCTTTCGCCTCCCGCAGTCCAAGCACCAGAAGCGCGCGCGCGCCCAGGCGCAGCTCCGCAACCTCGAGGCCTATGCCGCGCAGCCGCACTCGTTCGTGTTCGCGCGCGGCCGCGCGGGTCGCGGCGTCCGGCAGCTCAGCCTGGACCTTCGTCGGGTCATGGAGCCCCTCACCGCCACCCGCCTGCAGGTCTGCACCTCCCACCCCGCCTCCCTCAGCCCTGGGCCCCGTCCTCGCGGCTACGGAGGGGGCTCCAAACTCAGAACCGCGCGAGCCTTCAGGCTCCCTGGCTGGGGAAAGGGACCCTTCTGGGGAGCATCGTCTCTGCCTCTTCGGATTTCGTGGGGCAGCTGCGAGGGCGCGCAGGTGCACCCGCTTTGGCCGGATGCCTAAGGCTGATGGTTAAGAAGGGCCTCGAGTCAGCAAAGCCAGGGTGGAAACTTGGGTTCTCCCAGAGGCCGAGAGGAAGGTAATTAGCGTCGCAGGGCCCGGGAAGTAAGAGACCAGTTTAAGTCTGGGTAGTTCTAGAGGTCAAGAACGTTCCACTCCCTTGTTTCTTTGTGCGACAGTTTAAAATGCAAAAAAAGGGCCAAAGAGCTTTAGCTTATGGTTCTTGCTCAAGAAGGGGATATTTATGATCTTTCCATTTTGTTTCTGTAATTCCCAGATACGAAAGAAAAACACCCTGAAGGATTGTGTGGCAGTGGCTGGGCCGCTTGGGGTCACACACTTCCTGATTTTGAGTAAAACGGAGACAAACATCTACTTTGTGAGTGAATGCCGCATCCCTCCTCTTCCCCAGCCCTCCTCCTCCGCCAGCTCTCAGGATGAACCCATATGCCTCTGAGTTGCCATGATTCTGGCTTCAAAGTAAACGCTCTGAAGAGACGGGGAGAAGGTTCCCACGCCCTGCTCGCTAGCTGGATACCGTGGCTCTGACCAGTTCTTTTTTTTTTTTTCCCCCTGCAGAAGCTGATGCGCCTCCCAGGAGGCCCCACCTTGACCTTCCGGATCAATAAGGTAAGGATCAGAGATAGGAGGGCTGTGTTGGGTAGAGGATGGATTCAGGGGTGGTGCCGACCATGTGTGGTGGCCAGGCACCCACCCTTCTCCCCCTACCCCCCTGCAGTACACGCTAGTGCGCGACGTGGTATCCTCCTTGCGCCGACACCGCATGCACGAGCAGCAGTTTGCCCACCCGCCCCTGCTGGTGCTCAACAGCTTCGGCCCCCATGGCATGCAAGTGAAGCTCATGGCCACCATGTTCCAGAACCTGTTCCCCTCCATCAATGTGCACAAGGTGGGCTGGGCCTGATGTGGCAGGGGAGGGTGAACGGGCCACCAGTAGGTACCACACACAAGCCCTTGGGTTGTCTGTTCCGTGTTTGCCTCCCAGGGCCGAGGCCAAGCACTCCGGCTCCTCAGGTCAAATCGCGTTCAGGAGTTCGTGACCCTGGGGTAAGGGACTTCCTCATGAGCTTCCTTACTTTCTGGAAGGGAGAAAATGATCCTGATGGCCGTTTATTTCTTGGGTGGGAATTGAGTATTAGCCTGAGCAGCGTGCCAGGTAAACAGGACTCCAGTTTACAGATGGAGAGACAGACTGACAAAGGGGAAGTTGTTAGCAGGAGGTTAGACACGGGCAGGATTGGGTGTTTTGTTTTTTTGTTGTTTTAATTTTTTAAATGTTTGCTTATTTTTGAGAGAAATAATGCAAGCAAGGGAGGGCCAGGGAGGGAGGGAGACCCAGAATCCGAAGCAGGCTCCAGGCTCTAAGCTGTCAGCACAGAGCCCGACGCGGGCCTTGAAATCACAGACTGGGAGATCATGACCTGAGCCGAAGTCGGACACTTAACTGACTGAGCCACCCAGGTGCCTCAGGACTGGTTGTTTTTTTTTTTGTTTTTAAAGTTGTTTGGCCTCAGAGCCCCAGCTGCTAGTCTCCGGCACCAACAGGTCTCAACTAGGCCTGTTAGATGATCATCAGGGAGCCTGGTGTGGACGGCCTTGGAACCAGGAACTCTGGCCAGCTGCCCGCCGGTCGGTCCGCCCCCACAGTGCCGGCGGCGCCCCACACCCTGGCTGGGAGATTGCCGGAGCAGGGCTCGGGCTTGCTGTGGCTCCAGCACACGGGGACGCCTGTGGGCAGTTGACACGGCGCTGTGCCCTCACTTCTCCCTTCCAGGTGAACCTAAACACCATCAAGCGCTGCCTTCTCATCAACTACAATCCTGACTCCCAGGAGCTAGATTTCCGTCATTAGTGAGTAGTCTCATGGAGGGGGTGGGGGAGAGGCACGGCTTCCGTGTGCGGCTGATGACCACGCTCCTGCTGAGGCTCTGTGATTGCTCAGTTTCAAAGTAAACGCCCTGACGCACTGCGGAAAGGCGGGGTGGGGGGGCAGGGCTGACCTGCAGTCTCAGGATTCCTAACCCGCCTTTTCACACCCTGGCTCTTGCAGTAGCATCAAAGTCGTTCCTGTGGGCGCGAGTCGTGGAATGAAGAAGCTTCTACAGGAGAAGTTCCCCAACATGAGCCGTCTACAGGACATCAGCGAGCTGCTGGCCACGTGAGGAGGGCACTGGGTGGGGAAACCGCTGCCCCGCTGGAGCCCCCGGAGCTATCCTGGGAGCCTGGGATCCCCTGCTGACGCGTGTTGTCTCTGCCCAGGGGCGCTGGGCTGTCCGAGAGTGAGGCAGAGCCCGATGGGGAGCACAACATCACCGAGCTGCCCCAGGCCGTCGCGGGCCGCGGCAACATGCGGGCCCAGCAGAGCGCTGTGCGGCTCACGGAGGTGAGGCCCGGTGGCACAAGTGACTTCCTCGGGCAGCCCCCAGCCCCGAGGAAGAACCAACCCTCCCCCCCCCGCCGTGTCCCTGCAGATTGGGCCTCGGATGACGCTGCAGCTCATCAAAATCCAGGAGGGTGTTGGGGACGGGAACGTGCTGTTCCACAGTTTCGGTGAGAATGGGGCTCGGAGCCCAGGGCCCTCAGCGGTGGGTGGCGAGGTGCACCGACACACCTGGGTCCGTGACCTGGCTCTTCCCGCTCAGTGCACAAGACCGAGGAGGAGCTGCAGGCCATCCTGGCAGCCAAGGAGGAGAAGCTACAGCTCAAGGCCCAGAGGCAGGCCCAGCAGGCCCAGAATGTCCAGCGCAAGCGGGAGCAGCGGGAGGCACACAGGTGTGTGGCGTGGGCTGCGCGGTGAGGGGGGCTCCCGGGTGCAGGCCACTGCCCTAAATGACGTCCTCCTCCAGGAAGAAGAGCCTGGCAGGCATAAAGCGGGCACGGGCAGAGGCCAGTGGGGATAGTGATGCTGAGGACCCCGGTGCCCCCCCTGAGACGGAGGGTTCTGGCCAGCGAGAGGAAGAGGAGGATGAAGCAGAGTATTTCCGCCAGGCAGTGGGAGAGGAGCCTGATGAGGGTAGGTGACGAGGCTTTGTGCAGCTGGTCACCTTGGGCTTGTCCCTGTGGTCTGATGGCCTTGACATGGTCTCTCCCCACAGACATGTTCCCGAAGGCAGCCAAACGAAGACGGCCTGCCGGGCCCCTGGGCAAGAAGCAGCGAGGAAGGGAGCAGAGGCCAGATCGCAGTGTTGGCCAGAGGCGTCCAAAGGCCAAGGGCAGGCCCCAGCGGGGCCAGGGCCAGCTGGAACGCAGAGGAGCTGCCTGGGAGCACAGGCGAGGTCGAGCACGGCCACCTAAGAAAGCCGCCTGAGGCCAGTCTGGTGCAGTGGACGGAATGCCCCAAATTGGGTCCCAAGCGCCTTTGCCCTGGGTTTCCACCTGGACCTCCAGGTGCAGCCTTCAGTTTCCTTTCATAAAGGAGCGGTTCCCCCAACCTCACTCTGGTAAATGCCTACTTTCCTGTGAGTCTTGAGTCTGTATTTGGAGCGGGGAGAGCTGGAGTTGCGCGGCAGAAAGCCCAGAGAGGCTCGGGCCAGGAGCTTCTGGAGCTGGACTGGGTTCTGCCCCAAAGCTAGGTTCTCTCCCACATCCCGAGCAGTGGACATGCAGGGACTGTGTTACAGGTGAGGGCGATGGGCAGGTTCAGTCTGGTGCCTCGGGCTCCTGGGCCTCTCCCCTGCTTATCCCCCTCCCAGACCCCGGGTACCTATAAGCCAGTGACTGGCTGCTCCAGAGAGCAAAGTGTGAGGAGGAAGGAAGCCGGGGGTGGAAACTGGCTGGTGCTGGCTGTGGGCGGAGCTGCCAGCTTTGAGAGAAAGAGGGTGGAGCTGCTGGGAAGGAAGGGGCCACACGGTGCTGGTGCTGGTTCACTTGCACAGACTTGCACGCCTTGTAGCGCACCTTCAGCAGTGGACCCGGACGCAGGGCACGTGGGCCATGACTACCACCACATCAGGTGAGGGTCCTGGCCCCTGCGGCTCAGCCCGGGACTGAGGGCGGGTGTGGCTGGCTCCTAGGAGGTGGATGGGAGGGAGTTAATCACGTCTGGACAGGGACTTCCTCCCAGAGCAGAGCTGGGATGAGGAGGCAGAAGTGTGGTTGGGGAAGCAGGAGTAGGGGAGGAAGGGCTGCTTGCGTCTTGCACGGAGCTAGCGGCCAGCCTGCTGGACGGCCTGGGAGCAGGCTGTTTACCCCAAAGCTGAGGCTAAGTTGGGTACAGGAGAGGGAATCCATTCCAGATCCCTGCTCTCATCCACACTGCTGTGTCCCAGGCCTTGTTGTGGGCACTGGGAAGCCAGTGGTGGGGCAGTCCCTGAGAGGTCTTTTGGTTTTTTGGGGCGCTTTCTTAGCAGTGGTCAGATGGAAGCACAAGGTTTGCGGAAATAAAGGGTATGGGGGTGCAGTCATGATATTACAGGGTCAGAACAGACCTCTCAGAAAAAAAAGCCTCAGGGCTAGAGACCAAGAAGTGAGTTGGGTACTGGTGACTCAGGAAAAGAGAATCCGTGCAAAGGCCCTGAGGTGGAACGTGCCCTTAAGGAACAGTCAAAAGCCGGTGTGGGAAGGAAAAAACAACCCAGTGTGAGAAAGACACGTAATGAGTCACAGGAAGAGATGAGAGGTTGCAGGTGGAAGGAAAGTTTGCTCCTGGGACCCCTCAGTGGCAAAGGTGAGCATTACCTTTTCCTCCCCATGAGGAGGGAGCCTCAAAGGGCCCTGAGCCAAAGCCACCAGGCTCAGATGTCCTTGGTGCCCTCTGGAGGCCATGGGGAGAACAGGTTGGAGAAGTGACGGAAGGTAGAGGCAGCGAGGCTTGATGGATTGGGGTGGGGGGGGCTACAGTGGGACAAGGACTCCCCTAGACTCCCCCTCCTCCACCCCGAGCCTGGTGGTTCTGGGTGGTCACTGTTGGGCTGTGGTCACGTGAAGGCGGTGACCACCCTGGCTCTGGAGGCTTCCAGACCCAGGACCCAGAACCCAGAGCCACCCTGGTAGGTATCAGCTGACCGGACTCAGAGCTGCTGACCTTCCTGGGCCGGATTTCCTCCGTAAGAAGTTGCTGTGGCTGGCGCCCCCTCCTGGGCATGGGAAGGACCCAGAGAAAGCGTGTCCCCAGAGGGCTTGTGCAGTCAGCCACGTAGCAGGAGCGCTGAAGGCGAAGGCGTCAAGAGCCACATGCGGAGGGACGGTGCTCACTTGGTGACGCCATCTGCCCACAGGTGCCACACCCTGCCCAGCCAACTTCTCAGCGGCTGCCAACCGCATCCTCAGCCGTTTCCAGGAAGACTTTCTGTGGCCCGTGCTGGCGGCTGAGTTCCTGGTGGCCACAGCCAGCAACGGCTTCGCCTTATACCGCTTTGGCACCCGGGAGCGGCGCCCGTGGCGCCCAGCCGTGGTCTTCTCGGCGCAGCTGGCCGTCAGCGACCTGCTCTACGCCCTGACGCTGCTGCCGCTGGCCGCCTACCTCTACCCGCCCAAAAACTGGCATTACGGGGAACTCGCGTGCCGCCTGGAGCGCTTCCTCTTCACCTGCAACTTGCTGGGCAGCGTCCTCTTCATCACCTGCATCAGCCTGAACCGCTACCTGAGCGTCGTCCACCCCTTCTTCACCCGCAGCAGCCTGCGTGCCTGGCACGCCTGGGCGGTCAGCGCTGCCGGCTGGGTGCTGGCCGCCCTGCTGGCCGCGCCCACGCTCAGCTTCTCCCGCCTGAAGGGGCCGCAGGAGGAAGGCAACTGCTCGGTGACCAGGCCGGAGGCCTGCACCAAGTGCCTGGGGACCACAGACCACCAGCTCGAGGCCTACAGGGTGTACAGCCTGGTGCTGGCCACCGTGGGCTGCGGCCTGCCGCTGCTGCTCGCCCTGGCGGCCTACGGCGCCCTTGGGTGGGCCGTGCTGCGCAGCCACGGCACGACGGCGGCCGAGAAGCTGCGGGTGGCAGTGCTGGTGGCCGGCGGCCTGGCCCTCTACGCCGGCTCCTACGTGCCCTACTCCGTGACGCTGGTGCTCAACGTGTACGCCCGGCAGCGCTGGAGAGCCCGCTGCCCGGACTTTGTGGACTTGGCCGAGGCCAAAGCCGCGCTGGATCAGAGGACCTACATGAGCCACCAGGTCATGCGGGGCCTCATGCCCTTGGCCATCTGCATCCACCCTCTGCTGTACATGGCGGTGGCACCCAGCCTCGACTGCCGCCTAGGTCCAGGGAGCTGCAGGGAGAGCCAACGCCCTGAGGACCCTGGGAGCTCTGGCCAAGTCCTGCCCCTCAATGACGCAGGCACCCCCAAAACCTCGGGGCCCTAGGCCCCGGAGCTGATGACCCGGCCTGTTTTGAGCCGCTGCCGCCTGCACTGGAATCCAGCAGCAGGATGGGAGGCCAAGGGCACGGAAGGCCACTGGCCCTGAACCACCGCCGCCTCCGTGCTCTACAGAAAGACCTGACTGGGGACCGGCAAGTGGCCAGGGAGGACAGGCATTTCTGCCGCGAAGCACTGGTTCTGGAGAGGGCTGGCCCCGCTAGCTGCAAAGCAGATGACTAAACAAGGTGAATAAACAAGACAGCACGTGACAACTAGAACCTTTTTATTGCCGAGAGCCCCGTGCTCTGGGAAGCTTCCTTCTGTGGGGTCCTGGGGCCAGGTGACAGTGGGCTTAGTTGGTTGACGGCCTAGAGAGAAACAGAGAGGAGAGAGATGGTGAGGACAGCCTGTGGGAGAGGGGTTCAGACCCCAAGGGGCATCCTAAGCCCTCATGTTACAACTGGAGCCTCTGTGGAGATGGGGGTGGGGTGGTGGGGGCCTCCTTGAGAACGGAAAGACAGTGACCCGTCCCTCAGAACAAGCTTGGTGGCTTTATGCTGGGACGGGGGCTATGGCCTGAGTGTTAGCTGTGTGTGACAAGGCGCAGGAAGCAGGGTGCGACAGGGTCTTACTTGGCCCACTCGACGTTGAGGATGAGGTGGTCGTATCCAAAGCCAGACACCCCAGCGATGGCGCGCGCAGCATCCTCACGGCGGTGGAAGCTGATGAAGGCAAAGCCCTGGGGAAGGAGGCAGAGTCAGGGCCACAAACCAGGACAGGCAGCCCCTTCCCCAAACCCCACGGCCACCGGCCCACCTTAGACTGGCCAGTGGTCTTGTCCTTTGCCAAGTAGATGCGAGAGATGGAGCCAAAGGGCCGGAAGAGCTCCTGCAGGTCAGTCTCACGAGTGTCCTCGGACAGGTTGGTGACACGGATAGTGGCGTTGTCGTCGGCTGGACAGGCAAGGAGAGGCAGCCGGTGAGAGAAGTGCCCTCCCCAGGCCGCAGCCAAAGGACAATCCCCAGGGAATGGGAGGTTCCCGGCCGCCTGCTCACCTCTGCGGTTGGGCTGCATGGACTCCCCACGGCGGCTGGCCCCGTCCCGCAGGCTCGGGGGCACGTACTTCCCCGTCTTGCTCTGGGCGGCTTGCACGGGCTCCAGCTCTGGAGGCAGACGCAGCCGGGTCAGGCTTCACCCTGGCACAGACAAGGGGCAGGCCGCCCAGGATGCTGGCAGCTCTGGCCCCAAGCCGCGCCAGACACCGTCTATCAAAGGGCACGTATCTGGCTGGTCCCTCCGAGGCCCCGTGGACATAAAGGTCATGTCCAGGAAGTCAGGGCGACCTCAGCTGAGGGCTAGAGAAACGCTCAGCTTCCCAACACACGGGAACATGGCAGGGACAGCCCCCAGGTCCCACACACTCCTGGCAAGTGACAGGTGTACTGCACACCAAGTCACAGGTGTAGAACTGTCCAGACACGCAAGCACAGGGCTGTGGCCGCATATGTGGCAGACAGACCCGCCACACTCGAGTCCACAACAATCACAGCTGACAAGGCTCAAGCACGTGTGGTGTAGACACACGGGCCTGGAAAGCACTGGTCTGCTGGCCCCGACCAGAGGTGGGCGCCATCGCCCGCGGTCAGAGCACCCCCCAGCCCCGCTCGCTCTCACACAAACCCGGGCCCCAGCCACAGCCTCGCGGTGCTGCTGCTGACGTGGGAGGTCAACTCACGAGGGGAGCAGCCCGTGCCCAGACAGCAGGTGAAGGCCAAGGGCCCTCCCAGAGGTGCACGCGATCCTCCCGACCCCCACCCCCACCCCCACGACCACCAAAGCACATCCCCGGGCCCGGGCACCTCCAGGCAGCTTCTCCTTCTCGCCGGTGGACAGGCCCAGCTGCTCAGCCAGCTCCTTCTGCATCGGCCCCAGAGTGTCCTTGTAGGGGCAGCGGGTAGTCCAGTGGTCACCCTTGCAGATGCGGCAAGACACGATCTTCTGGCCCTTGAGCTTGTTCATCGGGTCCTCCTCTTCCTGGCAGTTCAGATCCTGGGTGGGCAGCCAGGGGACACTCAGCGGGACTGTCACACCCCAGCCACCACCATCACGGCCACTGGCCCTGTCCTGTCGCCCCACTCACCTCTTTGCTAGTGATGAACGTCATGGACACGTCGTCACTGACTGTGGTGGTGGCCACGTTGGGCCCTGGTGGGTCAAACTCTGAGTTCCCAAACTTCTTCCAGTTCTGGGCTCAGGACAGGATAGGAAACAGGTAAGGGCAAGGGTGACCCCTTCCGCTGGCATCCCAGACCCACAGTAGTGCCCGTCAGGGCGTCGGGGCCTTGAACCACATTCTTCACCCTCCCCCAAAGCTCCCCACTCCGGTGACAATGACAGTCCCCGTTTCCTGGTGTGCACCCCTCCTGGCGTGTGCCAGGCCTCGGCCTCATGCCGGCCCCAAGAGGAGGGAAGGACAGCTCTCCGCCCCAAGTTCCAGATGGGAGCCGAGGCCCAGAGGACGCAGCCGCACAGCTAGCCATTCCTGGGGACCCGTGACCGTAGGGGGCCCAGCTCCCACAGGAAGTGATGCTCAGGGGTATGCGGGGGTCACCCAGAGCATAAGGGGCATTGAGGTAGTTAAACAAGCTAGGCCTCAGCCTCTTCCCCTACAAAATGGGGGCCAAAACGCTCCCCACCTCCCAGGGCTGCTGAGGGGATCAAATGGGAGAACACTTTGGCATGGGGTCCGGCGGGGGAAGTGCACAGAAAGTTGGGCCAAATGTTACTGCTATGGCGCCGTCCCTAAGCGTGCAGCCCAGCTCATCAGGAACTGCCGTGACCACCTCGGGTGGGGGGGGGGGGGCTTGGCTCCGTTCCTCCCAGACTCTAACCCCACCCACTCGCACCCTGGATTTTCAGTGCCCCAGGAGGGTCCAAACACCTCCAGCTCTCAGCCGTGCTCCAACATCATGGGTACAAATAGTTAAACCCCACTTTTAAAAATAAAAGCACCCCCAAAAAATAGGATTCCTAATTCCTCCGAGCCAGCCCTGGGGGAGCCCCCGAGACAAAAGGGTCTCACCTTCCTCCTCGCAACAGCCTTCGAGGCCTTCCGAGTCTCGATTCTGAAGGTGCGAACAATCTGCAGATGGGAGGCGAGAGTTTCGGACTTGCTGTTTCTCTGAGGCACCTGGGGCCAAACCCCAGCCTACCCAACACACACCACCCCCTCCCCGGCCTCACCTTGAACTTCTTGCCATCCTCATCTATCTTGTACTCCGTCACTGTCTTGATGTTTCCATTGATGACCTCCTTGGGAGGTGGCAGCGGAGCTGGGACAGAGAAGAGGTGAGGCAAGTGAGCCCGGGGGGAAAGTGAGGACCAGGAGGGGATGCGCTGGGGAGAGGCAGCCGCGAATGGAGCGGAGAGCCTCACTCACCTCCCGGCACTAACTCAGGTTCTGGGCTCGTGTCGCCTGTGGCCAGAGGGATCCCTTTGAGGAGCTCACTGGTGACACATTTGTCTGCGGAAAGGGAGTGTGGGGAGGAGGGGTGAGCTGGAGGAGCGGGAGCTCCGGAGACAAAATGAAGGGCCCTTTGGGGCGCCTGGGTAGCTCAGTTGGTTAAGCGTCCGACTTCGGCTCAGGTCATGATCTCACGGTTCGTGGGTTCCGGCCCCGCGTCGGGCTCTGTGCTGACAGCTCACAGCCTGGAGCCTGTTTCAGATTCTGTGTCTCCCTCTCAGAAATAAATAAAACATTAAAAAAAAAAGGAGGGGGGGCGTTTGGGGGCGGATGCCCACACGCGGGGCCCGTGAAGGCGGGACGCAGGGCTGAGGACTGACGAAGAATTGCCCTGGGGCAGCCGGGACCGGACGCCGAGCTGGCTGGAGTAACCTCGAGCGAAGGTAAGGACGCTAGCTGGGGCGGCCCATAAAGCTCTCCCGGCGCTCGTATAAACGCGGGAGGCGGGCTGTTACAACTTCCTCCCCGGAGCAGCTACGAGGATTGGGCGGCGGCAGGGGAAGAGGGAAAAGCCACCGATCATCTGGAACTGGCGATAGGCTGGCCCGGAGAGAGGATGGCGCGGGGCAAGGCTGGCCGCGACGGGGCATACGGGATCGGACCGCGGTTTGGCAGGGGGTGGAGCAGGCGGCAGCGACCGGCCTGGGGGGCTGGCTGCGGTGGCCTGGGGCGCCCGGGCACACTCACCGTCCTCGCCCTCCTCCTCCACCTGGTCGGCCCAGCTGGGCTTCGAACTGCAAGAAGTGTGCAGAGGGGAGGGCTGGGTCAGCGAGGCCAGGGCCCCGCCGCCTCGACGTACCCAGGCCCCACGATGCTCCCCAGGCCCCCCAGCCCCCCTCCCGGGGTTCGCCCCGCGCCCCTCGACTCACTCGAAATCTCCAGTCGGCATTTCACGAGCTTCTCCACGCAGCCCAATCCCGGGCTAGAGACCGGAAGCGAGGGGAGCGCGAGACTTCCTGTGCCGCCTAGAGCGGCCCGGCCGCAGCGCCCACAGCGCCCTCTGCGGACGGGGGTGGAGGTGCCGGCTGCGTGAGCTGCGGGGCCAGAGCTCCCGGGCTGAGCCGAGATACGTTCCATTTACCTTTGAGCAAAGTTTTAAAAAACGTATTTATAACAATAAAGCTCGCTTGTCGAAAGCTTACTGTGTGCCAGGAACTGTGAGGAGGAAGCCATTTTCGTCCTGCAGCTGAAGAAGTCGAGGCTGGTCTTCCTAAGTCTGGGAAGTTTTCCCGATTTCAATGATCAAGATGTCAAGTGGCCCCTCAGCCTCTCTCCCTCCTTTTCCATTTCATTCTCCCTCCTAACATTCTTGGCTCTCTGATATGACCTTTTCCACTTATTTGTTTATTGTCCAACGCCCTTTAGATTATAATTCTCAGTGGGAGCCACACAACTCCCAAGGGGGCCAAAATTAATTCTTGCCCTTAGATATTATAATGGCATGTGGTCCTCCAAAAGCAAGTCTTCTAGACAAGATCTTTACCTTTTTTTTAAGTTGACTTATTTTGAGAGAGAGCGAGCGAGAGAGCAGGGGAGGGGCAGAGAGAGAGGAGAGAGAGAATCCCAAGCAGGCTCCACGTTGTCAACCCAGAGCCCAGCTCGGGGCTCGATCCTACAACTCTGGGATCATGACCAAAATCAAGAATCGGATGGTCCACTGAGCACCGACTCACTTGACTGAGCCACCCACGCACCCCTATGCAAACTTTTTGGGTGGAAATTTGACATCCACTAAAATGTGAACATATATGTGTTTTGTTTTATGGTGGCACAGACATACAAAATTCTGTCAGTTTTGTGTGTATAGTGTAGGGATTTGGTAATTCCATAAATCGTGCAGCATTCACCACAAGAAGTGCAGTCACCATCTGTCATCAGACCGTTTTACAATATTAATGACTGCATTCCCTATGGTTTCACCACCATGACTTGGTTGTTTGATAACTGGAAGTTTCTATCTCTTAATCCCCTTGACCTATTTCACCCATATCTATTCCTTTTGAGCAAGCAAGTCATTCAACCTGTGAGAAAAAGTTGTAAATGTATGTGAAGATGTAAAAATTAGATACATGTATAGTCTTGTTCGTGATAGAAAAAACTGGAAATGCCTATCTGTCCGTTCATAGCTTAAATAGATTATAGTATATTATGCCACAATCTATGTAATGCTATGCAGTCTTTGAAGAACTGGATCTATTTGTGGTTAAGTTTAAAGTTTTTTTCAAGTAATCTCTACATCCAACACAGGACTCAAACTCATGACCCGGAGACCAAGAGCCACATGCTTTACTGACTGAGCCAGCCAACAGCCTGCCATCTGTGGTTAAAAAGAAAAAATCTCCGGGGTGCCTGGGTGGCTCAGTCGGTTGAGCGTCTGACTTCAGCTCAGGTCATGATCTCAGAGTTAGTGAGTTTGAGCCCCACTTCAGGCTCACTGCTGTCAGCACCAAGCCTCCTTTGGATCCTCTGTCCCCCTCTCTCTCTGCCCCTCCCCCGCTCAGGTGTGCTCTCTCAAAAATGAATAAACATTTTTTAAAAATCCCGAAGACACGAGGAGGAAGCAATATGTAAAATGGCAGATGTTATAGGGACCCATTCATGTAAATATTTAATAGCACATATACGTAGACACATAGACACATGCAAACTATTTTCTGAAAAGAAATATCAAACTGTCTGAAGTTTGCATCATGAGGAAGGCATCAGGGGAGGCTTGTTTTACGAGTTCCCCCCATAGTTAACATTTTTTGCCATGTGTATACATTATTTTGGTTTAAATAGAGGTATGCACATAAAATTATGCACTTTAGATTTTTTTTGTTTTGTTTTGTTTTCTTGAGAGCATGAGTGAGGGAGAAGCAGAGAGGGAAACAGAGAATCTTAAGTAGGCTCTATGCCCAGCACAGAGCCAGACGTGGGGCTCAATCCCACAACTATGAGATCGTGACCTGAGCTAAAATCAAGAATCAGATGCTCAGGGGCACCTGGGGGCCTCAGTCAGTTAAGCGTCCAATTCTTGGTTTCAGCTCAGGTCATGATCTCACAGTTCATGTGTTCGAGCCCCATATCAGGTCCCACAGTGACAGCGTGGAGCCGGCTTGGGATTCTCTCTCTTTCTCTCTCTCTCTTTCGGCCCCTCCCCCACTCTCTCTTTCTCTCAAAAATAAATAGAAACTTAAAAAAAATCAGATAGTCAACCGACTGAGCCACCCAGGCATCTCCACACTTTACACTTTACATATAAATCTATAGTATGTAATATATGTGAGATGTAACATGCAAATGTGTTTTAGTATGTTCTGCATATCCACTGCCTTCCATTCCTGCTTCTAGAACTGGCCTAAGGAAATGTCCAAATGCATTAAATTGTCTGTAAATAGTCTCCAGCCCAGCTTGGCTTAAGGGACCGGAAAGTTAAAACAGTGCAACCATCAGGAGAAGGAATTAGCTAAACGTTGCTCCATCTATGCTAGCACCACCCCTGGAGAGAAACTACACATTTTTGGATGCATGAAGGACCATAAAGATGGATGCTTCTGGGTGTTTCCATTTGACTTCATCTTTATTTCTTTTCCAGTATTTTTTTTTGTATGGTATACTTTAAAAAAAGTTTTTTAATGTTTATATTTGAGAGAGAGAGAGCGCATGTGCACGCGCTCAAGTGGGGGAGGGGCAGAGAGAGAGCGGGAGACAGAATCCAGAAGCAGGCTCCAGGCTCTGAGCTGTCAGCACAGATCTGAGCCGTCAGCACAGAGCCTGACGCAGGGCTCGAACCCACGAGCCATCAGATCATTACCTGAGCCGAAGTCGAACGCTCAACCACCTCAACCACCCGGGTGCCCCTGACATACTTTATTTTTCTTTATTTTGAGAGAGAAACAGAGAGGAAAGAATCAATCCCAAGCAGCCCCCGCACTGTCAGCACAGAGCCCAACACGGGGCTCGATCTCAGGAACCATGAGGTCATGACCTGAGCCAAAATCAAGAGTCAGACGCTTAACCGACGGAGCCACCCAGGCGCCCCCTGAAAGTGAATTTTTAAATCGCTGGGTTTGTTGTGGATTTTGTCTGCCTGCTTTGGCCTCGAGGCAGGGAGGGGCAGTGCTGGTCTCTCCCTGCTATGTACTCAGACCCGGACCCAGACCCGGAATTGGAGTAGAGTCGGGGCTCAATCAGTGGCTGCAGGACGCTGTCTAAGTTTTCTATTCATAGTCACAGATGATGCATGTGAATGTGGACAAGGCTGACAAGCTGATGGCAGGCTTCCTTGCGACACTGAAGAGGGAACCAGTGCTGACCACTCATTGTGGTTGCTGCGGGGCGCGTTGTACGCTTCTAGAGCTTGCCTTTCCTCTAAAACTCCAAACATGCTAGAGAGAGAAAAGCAGGCTGCAGACAGCTGTGTGCAGTAAAGTACCAAATATTTTTCCTTTACTAGACTTTGTAAAAACTTTTATTGATTTATTTTGAGAGGGAGAGAGAGAGAGAATGCATGAGGAGAGGGGGAAAGAGAGAGGGAGAGACAGAGAAGTGAGACAGGATCCCAAGCAGGCTCCAGAGTGCCAGCTCGGAGCCTGACTCGGGGCCTGAACTCCTGAACCATGAGATCATGACCTGAGCTGAAATCAAGAGTCAGCTGCTCAACCAACTGAGCCACCAAGGTGCCCCTAAACTTTTTGTTGTTGTTGTTTATTTATTTAGTTCAAACTCAAGAGAGGAAAAGAGAGCAGAGGAGAGAGAGAGAGAGGGAGAGAGAATCCCAAGCAGGCTCTGCAGTGTCAGTGCCGAGCCCAAGGTGGGAATCGATCTCTCAAACTGTGAGATCGTGACCTTAGCCAAGATCAAGAGGCAGACGTTTAACTGACTGAGCCACCCAGGTGCTGCTACCAAATACCAAATGTATTTTTTTAATGTTTTATTTTATTTATCTTTTTGAGAGGGGGGGGGGAGAGAGCTTGAGCAGGGGAGGGCCAGAGAGAGGGAGACACAGAATCCGAAACAAGCTCCAGGCTCTGAGCTGTCAGCACAGAGCCTGACGCAGGGCTCAAACCCACAAACAATGAAATCATGACCTGAGCCCAAGTCGGCCACGCAACAGACTGAGCCACCCAGGCGCCCCAAATACCAAATATTTTTAAAGACAGAGAATCCTAGGTTTATGGAGTCACAGATGTGGGAACAGGGGAAAACCTGGACAGGAAGGAGACACATGCAGCAATGATCACATAGTGGTGATGTCTGGGGGGTTAGCGGGGGGTGGGGGGGAAGGTCTGGGAGGCTCACTAGAGGGTTTTGGCTGTGCCCTGAATGTTTACTTCATTAAAGAACCTGCCGTTGCGGGAAACAGTATGGAAGTTCCTAAAAAAAAAAAACCTCAGCACAGAATTACTCTACGATCCAGCGATTGCACATCTTGGGGGAAGGAAGTGAAAGCAGGGATACGACTGATATTTGTGCCCATGCTCGACGTGGCAGAGTTCACGTGGGCAAAAAGGTGGAAGTGGCCTCAGTGTCTTTGGACAGTTGGACGGATATACAAAATGTGGTCCATCTATACACAGAATGTGATTCAGTCTCAGAAAGGAAGGAAATTTTTGGGGTGCCTGGGGGGGCTCAGTCGGTTAAGTGTCCGACTCTTGATTTCGGCTCAGGTCATGATCTCATGGGTTGTGAGTTTGAGCCCCGCATCAGGCTCTGTGTTGTCGGTGCAGAGCCTCCCGGGGATTCTCTCTCTGGCCCTCCTCTGCCGTGTAGTCTCTCTCTCTCCCTCAAAACAAATTTAAAAAAAAGGAAAAAAAGGAAGGAAATTCTGACACTTGCTACAACATGGACGAACCTCAAGGACATGATGCTCAGTGAAGGAAGCCAGTGACAAAGTTCAAACACTGCATGATTCCACTCGAGGTCCCTAGAGAAGTCAAATCAACAGAGACAGAGAGTAGATGGTGGGAGCCAGGGGCCGGAGAGGCAGTGTTTCAAGGGAACAGAAGTTCAGTCTGGGAAGATGAGAAAGTTCTAGAGATGGAGGGCCAGGACGGCTGCACAACGTGAATGGGCTTAGTTGCCACTATTACGAAATGAAAAATACACGAACGTACACACGCGCAATCTGAAGCAAATCAAAACCACAGCGAGAGGTCACTTCACACCCAGTAGGATGGCTATTGCTTCATAAACGAAAAGCAAGTGTCAGCAAGGATGTGGAGAAACTAGAATGTGCGGCGCGGGAGGGACTGTCACACGGCGCAGCCACTGTGGAAAAGAGTTTGACAGTTTCTCAAAAAGCTAACTAGGAGCTCCCTTCCGACCCAGCACTTCCACTCCTAGGTACGTGCTCCAAGTGACAAGTGACAGAGGGAAGGGATTTAGATGCTCAAACACCAACGTTCATTCTAGGATCACTTGCAAGAGCCAGAGGTGGAAACGATCCAAGCATCCAATGACAAACCGATGAACAAATTGTGGGGTGTCAGACAATGGGGTGTTCTTCAACCTAAGAACTGTGAAGCTCTTTGGGGCGCCTGGATGGCTCAGTCGGTTAACGGTCCGACTCCGGGTCAGGTCATGATCTGGCAGTTGATGAGTTCAAGCCCCACATCAGGTTCGATGCTGACAGCTCAGACCCCGGAGCCTGCTTCCGATTCTGTGCCTCCCTCTCTCGCTTGTGCTCTCTCTCAAAAACATATAAACATTAAAAAAAGTAAAATATGGGTGGTTCAGTTGGTTGGGTGTCCAACTTTAGCCTAGGTCATGGTCATTGTTCCTGAGTTTGAGCCCTATGTCGGGCTCTGTGCTGGCAGCTCAGAGCCTGGAGCCTGTTTAGGATTCTGTGTCTTCATCTTTCTCTGCTCCTCACCCACTCATGCTCTCTGTCTCTCTCTCTCTCAAAAATAAATAAAACAAAAACTTTTTTAAAGTAAAAATTAAAAAATTAAAAAAAAAAACAACGGGGTGCCTGGGCGGCTCAGTCGGTTAAGCGTCCGACTTCAGCTCAGGTCATGATCTCACGGTTTGTGGGTTCAAGTCCCGCGTCGGGCTCTGTGCTGACAGCTCAGAGCCTGGAGACTGTTTCAGATTCTGTGTTTCCCTCTCTCTCTCTGACCCTCCCCTGCTCATGCTGTCTCTTTCTCTCTCTCTCTCTCAGAAATAAATGAAAACATTCATAAAAAAAATTTTTACTAAAAAAAAAAAAATGAAGTTCTGATACCTGCTACAACATGGATGAACATCAGAAACATACGAAGTGAAAGAAGCCAGGTACGAAACGACAACTATCACATGATTCCACTTACCAGAAGTGTCCAGAGTAGGCAAACTCAGACGTAAAGTAGAGGCTGCCAGGGGCTGGGTGGGGAGGGAAGATGAGGAGTTAGTGGGATTTTCTTATTTTTAATTTTTTACTCTTGAGGTGGGGAAGGGGCAGAGAGAGAGAAAGAAAGAGACCAAAAGAAGAGAATCTTAAGGAGGCTCCACACTCAGCATGGCGCCCAATGCAGGGCTCCATCCCACGACCCTGGGATCATGACCTGAGACGAAATCGAGAGTCAAGACGCTCAACTGACTGAGCCGCCCAGGTCCCCCAACGAGGAATTAAGTGTTTTATGACTGTTTGCTGTAAAAATGTTCTGGAAAGTGCAGTGATCGTTGTTCAACAATGTGAACACATTCGAATGGCCCTAGATTGTAACACTTCAAATGGTTTAAATGCTTGAAGAGGACAAGGAGAAGAGGAAAATGAACCCCAAGCCCAGCCATGATTCTTGACCAAGTCAGTCAGATGAGGGCTTAACAAATGATCATCGAAATCCATTCTCTCAGGGCGCCTGGGCGGCTCAGTCGGTTAAGCGTCCAACTTCAGCTCAGGTCATGGTCTCACGGTTTGTGGGTTTGAGCCCCGCATCGGGCTCTGTGCTGACAGCTCAGAGCCTGGAGCCTGTTTCAGATTGTGTGTTTCCCTCTCTCTCTCTGACCCTCCCCTAATTGCCCTAACATAAACATTAAAAAAATTTAAAAAAACACCAAAACCATCTAGAGAAGTAGGTCAGCCACACGTTCTGAAGTAGAAACATAAGTTAACCCCATGACCCAGGAGCCCCTCACTACTTCCCCGGAGGAGGTGACAGAAGAGCAGGTACAATGTCTTTATCACAGGAGGGAAAACTTCCAGGCGCTTCCTATGAAGTTAAGTTTAGGGCGTTAGGTTGGACCTGTGTTTAGTCCTTCAGTCTTACGACTGAGCCATCTCACAGGGAACAGTTACCGCTGAGGGGTCACCGAGCGACCATTTACACGTAGAGCTGGTAGGACAGGTGTTTACTTAACACCCTAACACTGGTCCTCTGTGTCGTGTGTGCTGGTGACGGACACTTCTTTGTCTGCTTCTGGTTTGTGGGCATTTTACACCAGGTTTTTCCCAAAGACAAACCACAGAAAAGGTCTGATGGTCTTAGAATCCAGGAGTGAATTAGGCTTAAAGGACAGAAAAAGCCAACCTAACAGACTCTTACATAAAGGTCTGTCTGGGGTGTGGTGGGGGGGCAGGCCAGGGCTCCGAGGGACTCCTCTTACCCCACCAGCCAGGCCATGGAGCTTCTAACCTCATGGTCCCAAGATGGCTGCTGCACCACCAGGCATCACAGTCCATCTAGAGCAAAGAAGGGCTACAATGGGGAAGGCCAGCTAAGGCTGTTCCTTTATTTTTTTTTAATTTTCTTTTTTTGATGTTTATTTATTACTGAGACAGAGAGAAACTGAGCATGAATAGTGGAGGGGCAGAGAGAGAGGGAGACACAGAATCTGAAACAGGCTCCAGGCTCCGAGCTGTCAGCACAGAGCCCAGCACAGAAGGCTGTTCCTCTAAAAGGCTTTCCCGGAAGCCACACTAAGCAAGCTGCACTTGGGCCTCATTGGCCAGAACTGAAGCAGCCCCAAACACGGGCACAGCACATGCGGAAGGATCGAACTTCAGAGAAATACTTCTGTGGGGTCCCCTGCAGCTCTGAGCTCATTCTCATGTGGACTCAGCTAAGCGTCAGCCAGAAGCCCCTCATAAATCACAAGCCACCAGCCGGAGTGATTTATAGGAGAGATTTATTTGAAGAAATATTACAACATATAAAAACTACATAAAGTCTTAATTCCCACTCATACAGTGGTAGATTTGATATAACGCATGATAAAAAACTTTTAAAATCCAGAATGCACACAGTACTGCACAGTTTGACCACTAAGTCATTAGTTGATAAGCAAACCTCACAGAACAGCTTCATGTCAGCCAAGGCCACAAACACTGTGTACAACACATTTGAACTGACAGATTTTGACATGTTAAAAATACAACATCAGTGCATGTTGGGGATCCCTGGTGCCAGAAAGAAGGGTGATGGGAAGGCAAAACTAGTCCTTGGTAGTTTCTTCCTCCTTGATTTTCACTGAAGAGAAATAAAAGGTAAAGTCACCACAGAGCACACATACAGCACTGCACTAAGCAATAGGCAAGTGTCACAAACAGAACCAGGGGCCCCTGGGGGCGCTTGGTCGGTTAAGCAGCCAACTTTTTTTTTTTTTTATGTTTTATTTATTTCTAGGAGAGAGAGAGAGACAGCGTGAGCAGGGGAGGGTCAGAGAGAGAGGGAGTCACAGACTGAAACAGGCTCCAGGCTCTGAGCCGCAGTCAGCACAGAGCCCGACGCGGGGCTCGAACCCACGAACCGCGAGATCATGACCTAAGCGAAAGTCGGACGCTTAACCGACTAAGCCACCCAGGCGCCCCTTAAGCAGCCAACTCTTGACTTTGGCTCAGGTCATGGTCTCACGGTTCATAGGTTCCAGCCGCGTGTCAGGCTCTGTGTTGACAGCGCAGGACTGCTTACAATTCTCTCTCCCCCTCTCCCCTCTCACTGTCTCAAGATAAATATACTTTAAAAAAAAAAAAGGATCAAGAACTAGGTGAACAGCCAGGTGTCGATCTCGATGGCCCTCAAGTAAGACCTGCAGCACCTCTGAGCTAACAGCAGGGAGACTGCACTGCCCACAGGAGTCCCCTACGTTCCCGGCCTGCGTCAGCATCTGAGCCCGGCCGCAGGCCTGAGGAAAGGGCCCCGAGCCCCGAACGCACACCAGGGGCACCCACTGTACCTGAGGCACTCTCTCGAGCTTTGGCCAACATACAGCGCTTGATCTCCAAGCCAATGGCTTTGGCCAGAGGCGGCGGCACGGCGTTCCCCACCTGCAGGGGGGACGGAGGGCGGGGACGTGAGCCCTGCTCACGTGGGCCTCCAAGAGCCGGGCCACCATGACAGCTCTGGGACCCTCCGACTGGCCACCTCGTCACCCAGAACCCTGTGTCCTGACCCACCCACAGAAAATGGACCTTTAATGGGCTTTAGAAAACCCCAGATCCAGCCCTGGGGTCACCATGCTCCGACTCCAGCTAAGGGGTTGTTTCCAGAGAACAGAAGGGGGTGTGGCTAGAGCCCCCAGCGCTGCCGCTGTGCGAGCCACAAGCAGGTGCTCTGCAGACGGAGGCGCGTTTAAGCAGACGTAACACCCAGAGTATCAGCGAGGAATTGGTTCATCCCCGCCCTGGGCACATCTCGTCTGCTCCTTCGCTGAAGTTCCCTGCCCTGGAACTTTCCTGCAGGCTAACCCTGCCTCAGAGCTGTGAAGGGCAACCAACGTGCTTAACCAACCACAGGCTGACCCGGGAGCACTCCGGGCCCCGGCGCTGGGGTCTGCCCCTCCTGAAGCACGGAGGCCAAGGGCCAACAAATGCCGGGTGCACCATGTCCCCTCAGAAGTGACCCTGCGAGCCCAGCTTCCCACCGGAACACCTCCGCCCTGGGCAGAGGGGCCTCTGTCCCGTCAGGGCCGCGCTGAGGAGGGGCTCCATGGCGCCTCGCGTGGGGACAGAGGAAGAGCCGGCCTCGCGCCCCTCTGCTCACCTGCCGGTGCTTGTCCAGGATGTTGCCAAACAGCCGGTAGGTGTCCGGGAAGCCCTGGGAGCGGGCGCACTCCCGCACGCTCACCACGCGGTGCTGCTCGGGGTGGAGGACGCGGCCCTGGAGGGGGGAGGGGACATGGGAACGACACGTCATTCAGGGCCCAGGCCCGCCTGCCTCAGGGCAGGAGGGGGGAAGCCGCATCACGGCTGAGCCGGTCTCTGTCAGCAGAGGCTGGGGGGGAGGAGAGCAACCCCCCGCCCCCCAGGCACCACCGTGGGCCGCAGACCTACCTGCTTGCCCATGGGCTCGGGGTTGGTGACGGTCGTGCTGAAGAAGCCGTCCCACTCGAGCCGTCCGTAGAGGCCGGCCCAGTGGTTGTGGCGGTTGCCGGTGTGCGGCAGGCACCAGGGGATGAGGGTGTTGAACTGCCTGGCCGCCGAGTCACAGGCTTTGCCCGCTGGAAGAGAGGGCTGCGATGAGGCTGTGGTTACAGAGCAGGAGGGACAGAGCAGCCCGCAGGCCCTGTCCCCAGACAAAGCTTTTATCACTTAGATGCTCTCAGCAGCGACTTCAGCAGGGACTTCCGGGCGTGTCTGCGCCCTGCCCAGGGCCTCAGGGCCGCCAGTGCCCCCAGGACCCCCTCCTAGGGGGCCTCCGGCAACAGTGCTCCTTCCCAGCCCCCCTGGACCGCTGCAGGGGGTCAGAATCCGAGGAGCTGGGGGGCTGCAAGGGAAACCCCGGGAAGCGCCCCCCTCCCCCCCCCCCCGCGGCACCGGCAGGGCCCCACCTTCCACACAGGAGCAGACCCCGCGGAGGGCCCCGGTGCTGCTGCAGCCGTTCTTCTTGTCGTGGTACGTGTACCGCAGCTTCCTGGCCATGGTGCCGTCGGACAGCCGCACCTCGATGTTCGGCAGGTCGCGCCAGTCAGAGCCCGGGGCCAGAGGGATGTGTCGCATGCGGGCGGCCACCAGCGCGCTCATGTCCTGAAAAGGCGCAGCAGGCCCCCCGTGTCACATCATTCAGGGAGGTCTCAGCGCCCATGGCAGGCCTGGCGCCACCATGCAGGCACTGGAAACAGCGCGGTGACCAGGAACCACCAAGGAGGGGCTTGTGTCCTACGGGGGGACCCCGAGAGCAGCCCCGCCTGACGACCTGTGGGCCACACGTGCCGTGGAGATACCCGAGCAGGGACGTGGCACAGAACGGGGGGAAATGGGTGAAAGGACAGCTTGGCGCAAGCTGGGAGGGCTTCTCGGAGGAGAGACATGCGGGCTGAGCCCTGCAAGATCAGAGGAGAACCACACGGAACAGGGACAGCAGGAGACGAGGTCCGTCAGAGGGGGTGGGGGCCGGACACCTACTCCAGGAGCGGCGGACGCTCCCCGGGACCGTGCTGCCGCCACGGGGGCCCGGGCGGTGGTGGCGAGAAGAGAATCAGGAAGAGGAGGAGGAGGAGGCTTGGGCTGAGGGCCGGGAGCCGAGCAGGAGCTGGAAGGGGCCTGGGCAGAAGCTGCTCCCCGCCCCGAGCCCTGCCTGGGCTCCAGCCACCCGTCCCTGCTCACGAGGCACCGGTCCGACCGCGCGCCGCCGCCTTACCTTACAGATGTGGTCCCTGAGGATGGGCTGGTACTGGGAGCCGCGGAGCTGCCTCTGGAGCCAGGACTGCGGCTCCCCGTTGTACAGGATCTCCTGCGCCGCAGCTCCGTTCCGCACCTCGGGGAGGTCGGACATCGTGTCCCGCACGGTGATGGTTCGGAACGGGCCCGAGCTCAACCTGCAACAGCACAGCACACGGCTGACGCCTCTGGGGACCCAGGCGCTACTGTCCCTCACGTTACAGGTGCCGCGTCCTGACTAGCTCCCAAGTTAAAGGGTCATCCAAGGTTGCACGGGCAGCATGTTCTGAGAGCCGGTCTACGAGGACAGCTGCAGTGTGGGCCCTGCTCTCGGCGGCAGCCAGGCCCCAGCCTGCGTGTGGCCCTCACGCAGCGGTCAGAGTGGAGCAGATGTGGTGAAGCACTCGTGTGCAGGTCAAGCACCACACGCCGTCCGCTCTGGCACGTTCTCCTCCGCTCAGGACCCTCGAGGGACCCGCTGCCGCCACGCCGCCCAGGAAACAAGCACCACGACACCGAGGGGAGAGCGGGCTCCCACCTGGTTATGTTGCTGACAAACTTCTTGTCATCCACCACGACGCTCAGCTGGCAGGCCCGGGGCGCAAACACGTGCAGTGGCTCTGGGAACAGGGGAAGCTGCTCTCCGGGGGCCGCAGCCAGGATGATGGCCCGCCTCCGCGTCTGGGCCACGCCGTACTGACCGGCCTGGGGGAAGGGCCAGGCACACACGGTCAAGTGGGCACCCCCATCCAGCCCCTTGTTAACTCTGCAGATTTACTCTTTTTAATGTTGATTTTTTGGGGGGAGGAGTAGACAGAGAGGGGAACAGGGGACCTGAACCAGGCTCCAGGCTCCAAGCTGACAGCAGAGAGCCCAACGCATGGCTAGAACTCATGAACCATGAGACCGTGACCTGAGCCGATGTCGGACGCTCAACTGACTGAGCCACCCAGGTGCCCTCAGCAGGATTACTCTTAACAAGTAAGAGGGACCAGATGAAACAAAAGATCCCATACGATGGTCAGTAGCCCCTGGAGAAGACGGAGTAAACGCTGCTGGCAAGTCCAGCCAGCTCTTTTCAGAACCCCACAAGGAACCCCGTCGTCTCACCACTCGGGAGAGAAGAGCGGGCAGAGAGGCCACGGAGCCCTGCCGCCTGCCAAGCAGGAAGTGGTCACAAGAGCTGCCGACAAGATTTGCGTGGTGAGCGCAAGACCGTGGAGGCGGGGCCCGGTGGGGACAGCCCAGCGCTCGCTCACGCAGACACGCCCTCCTGCCTTCCGGCCAGACTTCGTGTTTGAGCGTTGTTTCAGCTTTAGTTGTGCTATTAGTTACTGAACGGGTGCACAGAGTAGCTGCTTTTCAGATCAAGCCTAGTTCCGTCTGGTCACCCAGATCTCCGTCCCTGCAGACAGAGCGCCCAGCAGCTACCCGGAGCGCGGTCTTCCACCTTCTCTCGAGGTCTGTACCCGCGTACGCTCACCCAGGAGAGGCTGCTGCTACCCCGTGACGGTGTGGTCTGTGCACGCTTCTGCCATTCTCACCTCCCCCCCGCCCGCCGCGGGGATCGAACCACTCCTAGAGCCTCGCAGCTGCCCGCCACGCCTCCCTCTCAAGAGGAGGGGTCTGGAAACACGTGGCCCTGCTCAGGCACAGAGGATGGGACCCCTGGGAAGAGGCGGTGGCCTCACCGGCACACCAGCTCTGTGCTCCCCAGACCCGGATGCCGCGAGCTTCACAGCCCACCCGCCACCTCCCCCACCCGCACTGCCACCACAGGTCACTGCACTACAGGTCTGTCCCTTTCAACTCTGCCTTCAGGTAGAGACCGTCTGCCGCAGTGCAGGGACCACCGAGGCCCTCTCCTGTCCACAGCTGTCCACCTGCCTCTGCCCCCTTCCCCAGGAGAGCCTACCTGCAACACGCCGAAGGTGCACTGATAGCCCATTCGGACAAGGCAGCGGAGAGTGAGCTTCAGGACCATGGAGCGTTTGAAGGAAACGAAATTCCGGACATTCTCCAAAAGGAAGTAGCGGGGCCGGTAGTAGTCACAGTAGCTGTGGGAGGTGGGAGAGACTACGAGGGTCATCCGCACGCACCAAGCAAACAGGAATAACCCCCCATCCGAGGCAATCCCCAAATCCTTGCTATTTGCTTGCTGGGAAGCTGTACTGCTGGCTCTCCAAGTGTCCCCAGCAAGAAACCAGCTATGAATTCCCTGGAGGAAAAGGCTGGGCGCCTCACCTCCCCAAAAGGCCTTCGGCGGGTACACCGGCTGAACCAGCTCCTGCTTACCCCCGACACGCCCCCCCGGGCAGCCCTGGGCACAGGGGCCTCTATTCATTTACCTGAGAAAGGAAACCACCAAGGAGTTCTTGAACTTGGAGTAAGTACGAGAGTTGAAGCGGTTCATGCCACTAAACCCTTGGCAAGGTGGCCCCCCGCACAGCATCTCCACGTCTCCCTTCTGAGGCAGCTTTTGGCCGCGAGAGTTGGTCGTCTCCCCGGCCATGACCAGCTTCAGCAGCACATTGCAGTCCTCCGTGAACACCGTGGAGCCGGGATTGTTCAGCCGGAACGCCTGGGCCGCAGGGTCCCACATCTCAATGGCCCACAGTGTCTCCGAGATGCCTGGCAGATAAGAGGACAGATACATGCTCAGAAACCACTTGAATCATGCTCGAGGCAGAACCGGGACCGGGGCCAGAGGAGGCCTTCCAGGCAGAAGCTGCCTGATCCGGTTTTACTAGGTCTGCAGAGAAAACCCCGTGGCATTTACCTGCTTGGTGGAATCCTTCCGACAATCCCCCACAGCCAGAAAACACGTCCAGGGTCCGCAGCTTGGGCAGCTGAATCTCGGCCTCTGGTTCACTTGGTTCACACGTCTGAGACTTTGCCCTGCCCTTCCCTGGAGGAGACACAAGTCAAGTCTGAGCCCTAACCTGCAGTCCCTAAACCCTCATTCTGAATTAACAGCAAAGGATGAGGTAATATCAGAGGCATTTTCATACCAAATGACTCATCAGTACCCCGAATTATGTAAGGCAGACTTGCAAAGAAGCCTGTGGATAAGGACTCACCTTTACCCTTCCCCTTCCCTTTATTTCCAGGGCTACGGGCATGGTTAGGAGGATCTTCAAAGCTTTTGTTCTTGGCATTGTAGGCCTGAGGAGGAAGGAACCACAACAGTCTGGCAGGGAACACACTGGCCCCTAACAAACACGATTTAAGTTAATCTGATAAAGATCCACTTAATTTCGCCCTAAATTTGGCCATAAGTGACTAGCCATCAATGAAAATACTCTGATTTTATTACACTGGAAATGGAAAGAAGTTCTACAATATAAATAGTTTATGTGGCCAGCATCGGAATTCCTGCTATTCAAGGCACCCGGACTGCTCATTCAAAAAATCAGAAGTGATATAGGAGGCCATCCACCGTGGCGCCTGGGAAACCCAAGCACGTACCAACTTCACTGACAGACTCCCAGATCCTTTCTCCATCACCAGGGCCACTGCCCAGGTGTACAGACCTCACCTGGCCGCAGATGCCTGGGTGAAGGGACTGGGGCAGGGCGGAGTCCGTCAAGGAAAGGGGCACCTTTCTCACACTAAACTCACACTAAAAGTATCGGTAGGGCTAGTGGAGGCCCCCTAATAGTCTCCAAATAAACCGCAGACGCAGAAGGATGTGCCAGTGTTTATATTATACGTTACATAGTCTTTTTATTTTAGAGAGAGGGTGTGCACACCCACAAGCAGGGGAGAGGATTAGAGGGAAAGCAGGCCCCATGCTCAGTGCTGAGCCCAATGCACAGCTTGATCCTGCAACCCTGGGATCATGACCTGAGCCAAAATCAAGAGGTGGACGCTCAGCTGACTGAGCCACCAAGGCGCCGTCCCTTTTTTTAAAGCCAAAAGTGTTAAGTTAGAGAAGAACTTGAATGCCATCAATTCATACTCTGGGTGAGTCAACTCTTTCATAGGGGCTGAGGCTGTGACCTGAAGCCTCTCCCTCCAAGAAGCCCAGAGTCCCACCTCAAGGAAGTAGAAGCGGTCCGGGCCGCCCGCGGAGAAGTCCTGGAGGCCGCCCGGCAGGTCCTCCCCGTACTCCACGGTACAGCGGCCCTGCACCGCCTTGAAGTCCACCACCACCTCCTCGTCACTCCAGTACAGCAGGTTGATGTCCGCGTGGTAACTTGCAGGTGTAGACTTGTGTGTGTTCTCTGGCCTGAACGTTAAAACTCTTCGTTAGCGATTCTCTTTTGTTGTTAATTGACGATTAGACAGCACCGCGTTTCTGGGGGTGCTCAGAAAACCGAAGGGTAAAGCCCACAACCCCCCAGTTAAGGGGACTGGTTCCTATTCCCCTCAGGCGGCACTGCCACCAGAGTGGGACTCCTTGCCATGAACTCAGCAAATGGCCTGCTTGTCCTTCACACCCGCGACTGCAGCCCGAACAGTCCAGCCCTGGGTCAAGAGCAGCAGCTGCCCACTGCCCGTTAAGGATCCAGAGCTTCCTCCTCTTGCCTATACCAGCTGGACTGGTTTCTTTTCTACAGGTACAAATGTTTGTTACAAAGACTTTATAAAATCTTTGATACATATTAGTTAAGAAATGAAGCAACCTTATACCCATCTCCATTAGGTTCAGGTCAGCTCCTGATCAACAGGAGTTCCTCGGGTCCCAAAAAAAAAGAGTGAAGCCAAGACCTTGGGAAAAGTATAGACCGAGAGAAAGCCCCGGAACAGGAAGAGGTACCTGGGAAAATAGGAAGACAGTAGGGGGGAGTGGGGCATCTGGGGGGAGGAGACCGAACTGAAACGATCGTGAATAGAGCTTGAGGTTCTCTGGGGCATCTTAGGCAGAGCCCAGGACACCCCACTGCTGATTCTGTCACACTCTTGACTTATGCTTCAGGATTCCTTTGGGGGAGAGAACGCTGCAGCTTCACAACAAAGGTCCAAAGCAAGGCTATGAAATAGAACTACAGTCCCCATCAGCACCCACCCAATAATCAGAAACACTTGGAAAAACAGCTACCTCTACTGCCGTCTTAAAACACCACCATGTGTGCGGTTACAACCCCATTCCAGACTTCTAGAAGAGTCTGCTGCCGTCCTGGAAGAGCAGAGGCCTTCACTGACCTGTAGAATTTGTTGATTCGGATCTTGATGTCAGTCTCATTGGGCCTGCCGTTGCTCTTCTTGGTGCAGAAGATTTCTCTGATCCGGCCGATCCGGTACGGCTCGGGGGCGTCCAGGTTGCTGCCCTTGATGTAGTCGGAGTATTTCCGGTAGTGCTCTGGGTACAGGTCCTCGTCCACAGGCTCCTTCCGCGGGCGTTTCACGGGACTGGACAGCTTGATGCTGCAGAGAAGCCAACGTTATGCGTAACTGAACACAAAACCACAAAAAGGAATCCCCTCGGCAGGACTGGCCAGTAACAAGAACTACCTAAATTCGAACACCTCATAAACTAGTGCAGCTACGCGCCCGGAGATTCACAGAGAAAGATGAAGCCTCACCCACAGCGTAAAGCGAGCGTTCTCCATCCGTGCGCTGCCGGCCACGGTAGCACAGACGCTGTCTGAATAGGCCCAGCCCCCAGCTCCCGGGGCAGGACAGCACTTCCTGCATGTGCCTCATTCTGCCCAGCGAGTGTGAGAAGGCACGAGAAGGCACGCACAGCAGTGCTGGGCGGGAACGGTGAACCGCCCTCCAGCACGCAGCCGCCCTCCAAAGGCAATGGTTCCACCAGCTCAAGTCCCCGAGTGACCTGACAGGCCAAGTGCCCTGCTGAACCACAAGGGACACAGCCCAGGCAGGAAGGACACTTGTGCAGCTGTGGGACTGTTACCAAGGCACGTCCTATGCTCTCCCGGCGGGGGTGCTGAGCTCGAGGAAAAGCTGGAAAGCGCATGGGGTGGAGGGGCGCCTGGGTGGCTTAGTCGGTTAAGTGTCCGACTTTCGCTTAGGTCATGATCTCGCAGTTCGTGGGTTCGAGCCCCGCGTCGGGCTCTGTGCTGACTGCCAGCTCAGAGCCTGGAGCCTGTTTCAGATTCTGTGTCTCCTCTCTCTTACCCTCCCCTGCTCACACTGTCTCTCTCTCTCTCTCCTAGAAATAAATAAAAAACATTAAAAAAAAAAAAAAAAAAAAGAGCATGGGGTGGAGACCCGCAGTCTGGGGGAGCTGAACCTGGCCTGACTACGGAGGTAGAGCTGGTCATCAGATTTGGCTGCAGGCTTGAAGGCTGCTGCTCAGGAAAGCGGCCGCTGTGGTTTCCCACCAGGTCCCCTCAGTCCCACGGGCCCTGAGGGTAGCTCTGCGCACCTGTGTGGACGCGTGTGCGGTGCGGGCAGCACCTGGGCAGACAGCACCATGGCCGTTCTCCCCTCGGCAGCAAGGACAGCGGGGGCTCAAGGGGGTACGAGCACCAGCTGCACGGGGCTGAGAGGACCCTGCCCTCCGTGCTCTAATTCATAATAACTGAATGGAGGCTGGGAACTGGGACTTTAGGAACTGCAAGTCGGGAAACTGAGAAGTTCGGAAAACACTGGTTGGAATTCGACCACGTGCTAGTTCTTAGAAGAATGGATTGATGTGGAAATTCTGCCCATTTCTCCCTGAAGAGCCCCAATCCGCTGATATGCAAAGAGGTCTTGCTACTTCTTGGCAAATGGGATTGCGGCTCACATCATTCAATCTTTACTTTAGGCCGGGCACTGTGCTAAAGTGCTTTCCTTTTAACTTACTCCATCCTAAGAGCCTGGCAGCTGAGATACTCCTGCCACGTGAAGACAAACCGACAAGAGATGGTCTCTGCCCGCCAGACACTAGCACTCGCTCGGCCAGCACATTCTCTGACTTCTTTCAGACTCCCTACAGTCCCTCTACCCTGCAGGGCAGGATATCGCTGGTGGCCACAGATACTATGGAATAGCCCAGGCAGCCGCCAGTCCTGGGGGTACAGGGTACGGGAAACACCGCAAAGCCAACCCTGCACCGGCCCAGCGCTCATGGCCCTGACCTGGGGCTAAGGGGCACTCACTTGAACGTGAAGGCCTCGGGGAGGAGGTACACGCCGTCACCCACTCGATACTGGATGCCGTTCTTCGTGGCCGAGCTGTAGAGAACGCGGGTGTCCAGGTCCTCCAGCTGTTCCATGACCCTGGGAATCTCTTTTTGCCTCATTTCAGCCAGCCGGGCACAGCTTACACAGAACCTGAAGGGGCAAAGGACAGAAACGAGAGGCGCTAAGCTGGGTGGTAGTGGCTGCAGCGGAGACAAGTGCCTTGAACCAGAGGCTCTGGTGACCAGTAGAGAATGTTTGCAGACATTTAAAGAAACTGGCTTTTCTGTAGTTTATGTTCACACTCTGAAAACACTTATTTGGGACCAAAGACCAGAGATCAGACATGAGAAAATGACAAGCCAACTCCACTTGAGAATTTGATATAAAAACCCCAGGACACACAGAATGTAGGATACGGAAAAGAACACACCACAAGCAAACGCAGAGAGTGGTTCGGGCCCAGCTCCATGGCAGAGGGGTCCTACTCTTCCCTCCAAAGGCTGAAAAGCTAGTTGGTTCAAGTCAACATTTCTGGTTAATAAGTCCTTAAAGGAGAGCTAGAGATCAAGTGAAGGGGCAGCACCAGGCTGACCGGAGAAACCCCCGAGGCATGGAAGCCAGCCCTCCCAGCCTCACCCCACCGGCCAAGCTGCTGCTCCAGGGGCGCCGGTGCCACTGTGAAAGCAAGTCAGGCACAGGGTGCTGAACATCTAAAGAGAATTTAAAATACCAAGCCTCCTGGGGCACCTGGGGGGTGCTCTGACTCTTTTGTCCCCCCTCAACATTAATTTATTTTTGAGCAAGAGCAAGAGCATGAGTGGGGGAAGAGCAGAGAGAGGGAGATACAAAATCTGAAGCAGGCTCCAGGCTCTGAGTGATCAGAACATGATGCAGGGCTCGAATGCAAACCAAGAGATCATGACCTGAGCTGAAGTCGGATGCTTAACCAACTGAGCCACCCAGACGCCCCTGGGGGATTTGACTCTTGGTATCGGCTCAGGTTATGGTCTCCCAATTCATAGGACCGAGCCCCACGTCAGGCTCCGCGCTGACAGCATGGAACCTGTTTGGGATTCACTCTCTCGGCCTCTACCCCACTTGTTCTCTCTCTAAACAAACGTTAAAAAAAAAAAAAAAAAAAGACAAAGACAACCAAGCCTCCCTAAAAGCAGTCACTTATCAGCTAGAATGAAATGGAATCAAAGATACCACTCACAAAAGAAAACAAGAAACAGAAGGAAACACACAAGATACGTAGCACAACACGGAGGCGCACACACAGACTGAAGACGGAAAGCCACACTCTGCTCCTGGACAAGAGAGCTGCTCATGAAGGCAGCTCCGCGCTCACGCTGTCCACACACCTAACGCAACTGCAACCAGGTCAGGCCGGGCTCTGATCAGCAGGGGAAAAACGCCACCAGACAGAAGCACGCGGAAGGCAAGAGTGAGGCAGACAAGCTCAGGGCCCTGGAGCACCACGGCGGGGGCCCCACGGAGGGGCCCGGGGCCCGGCACTCACTTGTACTTGTTGTCCTCCGTCGGCTGGGTTTTCGGAGGGGACTCGAATCTTGCGTAGTCCTGATCATACCACAGCTGGTAGAAGTAGGTCTTTCCATCGTCCTCCCCCATCAGAGCCTCAGGGTCCATGCCTCCCTTTGAGGACAAGGAGCCGGTGTCAGCCACGAGCCCACGCAGGGAGGGGATGGGCACGCCAAGGGGCGCCGGGCACTCACCTCCATGGCCCAGGTCTCTGACGGAGCTTTATAGACGACCTTCACCTTGCTGTGAATGTACGAAAGCTGCATGTCCTCACATTCGTCTACCAGGAACAGCTCCAAGGGGTCCGACGTGGCTCCGAGGACCGTGTCAGTCCCGGCGCAGAACCAGTGGGCGTGAAACATCTGCCCGTTGCTGCTGTCCTCCCACAGCGCAGTGACTCTGGAGTCAGAAGAAAGTTACTAACCTGACTGGCAAACCTGGGCCGAGTCTACTTAGGAGAACTTGTACTTGCCGTGTGTTTAGCGCAGGGCACAAGGGCGCTGCTGCTATTCACACACAGGCATCCCCTAGGGGCTCAGGAGACAGCGTGGGCTGAAGTCACGCAAAGGAAAAGGTCCGAACCTGGCTAAATACAGCGGTTTGGAGGAGTCATCTGGAATAACAGAGACACAGTCCCCCACTTCCAGCGTTTCTGAGTCGATGCAAACCTTCTTAAAGTAACTCTTCTTCCCATCAACCTGAAAATGAGAGCTTCATTAGGGTGACGATGCGTTTAAAGGTCTATGCGAGGCTTGACCCTCCGATTCCTATTCTTTTGTATAAAAGCCTTATTCCTGACAGTTTTGTTAAGTCCTGAGCTCTACCGCCCTGGCTACTACAGAAAACCTTCCTTCACTCCCTTGGCTGGAAACCTGCATTGAAGAGCATTCACATCCCCTCCTCGTCAGCTCCGCCCTTCTGCGCCAGTAGCAGGTCAGGGTCCTGCATCTGACTTTGAACAGTGTGGGTGCCAACCCCTCCCAGTGATTCTAAGGCCACATCCTGCCCCCAGCTCCGTCAGCCACAAGGACCTGCTTCGTCCACAAGGAAAGCATGTTTCCCTGAGGGCCTCTGCCCTGACTACCCGCCAGATCTCTATGAGGCTGGTTCCTTACCAACCTTCTGGGTCTCAACTCAGATGCGCTGCCTCCTCTAAGGCTCCAAGGCCCCTCCCTCCCTCCAGCCCTCCCCTCAGCGGACACAACAGGCACCTGCCCTCCTGTGCGAGGGGCCCGGCCGCACCCAGGCAGGGCGGCCCGCACACTACAGACCACATCTTCCGCTTCCCGACATCAAGGAAGCAGCGCCAAGAGAGTATTCACTCTCCGGTTTGGGCAAAGGAGCCGTGCCTTAGATGGGCAGTCGCAGAGCGACGGGGAGGCCACGCGCAAGCGCCACAGAGCACGTGCTCCCAGGCCGGGGTGGGCGGGGCAGCGACGGCCCGCCTCAGACCGAGCTTCGAAGGGGAGCCTGCCCAACACCTCCCTGGACGGTGTCAACTGCCCACTTTGGAAGGACAGGAAAACGAAGTCCGTGGCACACGAGCCTCTTGCTGGCCCTGCTCCTCACGGGCAAATGAGCAGGTCTCTCCGCTCAGGGCTCAGGCTGCTTAACACCGGGCACGACTTGTTGCTCAGAGGCGCAGCAGGAGGCTAGGTCCTCTCCAGGATTACCTTGACGGCATCCCCAACCCAAGAGATCCGATTCTTGTTCTGTTTCTTTTTCTTGCCCTGGTGCATTTTTTTGGGGGACGGCATCTCTGGAATATTGTCGTCAACTTCTTCATCGTCATCGGCCTCCTTCATGGCCATGTTGGGACACCTATAGAGTCAGTGGTTATAGGCAAGTCCCCTTTGAGAAGTAAAACAGACTGGGGTCATTTTGGTCGGGGAACAGGGACAGGCTGGGTGACCAGGCCAGACGAGGGAGTACTGCCTTCCCCACACGTCCCAACCGTACAAAGCTCATCTTCCTCTGCCGGGGGAGCAGCGTCGGCCAAACCTACCTCCTCTCTTGGCAAGCCTGTTTGCTCCGTCCACTGCCACCAAACTTAACCATATCTTTACAGGCTTTACACTTTCCACATTCGGGCTGTTGACAAACCTGAAAGAGTATTTAAGAAGTCAAGGAAATGGCCATTAGTAACTACTGGTAGCCGGTTTTGTTTGTTTTGGGTGAATTACCATTTTAAAAAACTGTGTTTGGCCACATTAGGGAAGTAGGAAAAAGAAATTCAGAACAAGATCCCAATTGTACCCTCCAGGTTAGTGCGGGTTAAGAGGTAGGACACACAGGGGCACCTGGGTGGCTCAGGTCATGATCTCATGGTTCGTGGGTTCGAGCCCCATATCAGGCTCTGTGCTGACAGCTCAGAGCCTGGAGCCTGCTTCAGATTCTGTGTCTCCCTCTCTCTCTGCCCCTCTCCTGCTCATGCTCTGTCTCTCAAAAATAAATAAACGTTTAAAAAAAAAAAAGACAAGTGCGAAGAATTGAGAACTCACCATGCTCACAGGGTAAGGTGGCACTACCACTTTGGAGACTTTTCTAGACCAAAGTTAAGCATAAAACCCACACCTAGAAATTCTGCTTCTATGTAGTGACAGTCCCAAGAAGGGACGTCACCAAAGCATTATTTAGAACAGAGGAAGAAGGTGGGATATTCACAGAATGAAATCCTGTGGAATAACCGGAAAACATCCACTAGATCTACCTGTGCCAACACGTAACAGGTGCAAGCAACAGTTGTGCACACTTAGGAGGGTCTGGACAGTGCATGCACGTGTACTAGGTGAGAAACTAAAACCAAAGAATGGGGAGAGCATGTGAATTCCTGTTAACAAAAGGAAAAACTGAGTCCAGCCCAGTGTAAACAGGTTCTGAAGGCAGCTGTGGTATTTCTGCATTTCCATTTTTGTCCAAAGCCAAATACTGTATACTTCCGATACTACAGGTGCAGTTCCAACAAAGCTAGTCAAATTAATTTCTCGGCTTTCCAGTACAGGTAAGTCACATTTATACCATACTATAGTCTACTAAGTTATTAAATGTGTTACTAAATAGCATTAAGTCTTAAAAAAAGGTATATTCTTTAATTTACAAATTCTTTATTGATGGGGCGTCTGAGTAGCTTACTCAGTTAAGCATCTGCTTCTTGATATTGGCTCAGGTCTTGAGCTCAGGGTCATGAGTTCAAGCCCTGCATGTGGAGCCTACTTAAAAAAAAAAAATTCCTAAAAACATGCTAAACATCATCTGAGCTTTCAGCAAGCTATGATCACTGGTCACAGATTAAGTAGGTTTGAAATATTGTAATTATTACTAAGACACGATAGAGAGTCTCAAAGTGAGCAAAAGTTGTTGGAAAAATGGCATCAATTCACTTGTCACAGGGTTGCCACAGACCTTCAGTTTGTTTAAAGAAATGAAAAACACAACAAAAACACAGTATCTGTGAAGTGCAGTGAGACAAGATATGCCTATAGTAGATGCCAAAATATCTCCTCTCAAGGTGACTGGAGAAATTAATCCCAATACTGAGTCAAGTAAATTTGAAAAACTCCACATGGAGAAAGGGCTTTTAAAAGCCCTCCAGTCCATCTTGGACAGAGTCCCCACTGTCCTGGGAAAGTCACACCATGAGATGAGACAGGCCTGGGGGGATGTCCTCCCCCACGGAGACGGCAGCACCTCTGTGGGGTACTCCCTTCCCCTGCACTCACAGCAACGCCTCTACACACAGTGCCATGTAGGCAGAGCAAACGCCCCCCAGGAGGCCAGGCTTCCTAGTTAGTGACGGTGGGTTAAGAGCCCAGTGCCCAAGCACGCCTCTTCCCACAGCTGTCAGTCAATCGCGCGAGGCATGCAATTCCCCCACCCCACCCCCCACCCCGATAACTTTCTCCCAGTGGCCATTTTAGGGTCACATTTGAGCGGGGGGTCTCTCAGCCAGGAGAAAGGAGTTCTTCAGATCGCGTGGGGAGCCCGGCCCAGGTGAGGTTACCTCACAGACACCACACCGTCGGCGTTTGAAAGCGTTCTCCTTGTCTTCTCTGTCATCCTTTTCGATTTGCTCTGCGAAGAAAGTGTCAAAGATCTGGTAGACCAGCTTGGTAGTGGTGGCTTTAGTGGGGCCTTTGTCCTTCTCTTTGGCAGAATGCCCGATGGTCTGACGTCTTTCAGCTCGCCTGGGACAGAGGTTTCCATCGTGTTAGCGGGCTGGGGAGGAGTGCCCAGGACACTCTACCTTCTCTGGTCTCCGGTCTCCCATTTTATGCCTGCTGCATCCTACCTTTTTCCTAGGGTGACCCCAGCCAACTTGATCAGGTCCCTCATGCAGGGGGTCAGAAAAATGGGCTGCTCGTCACTGTCCCCGGCCTCGTCGTAACTCTCTACTTGCTCTACCACAAACTGGGCGTGCCGGAGGAGAGAATCCTCTGTGAATCGATTCAGGTTGAGCACAGAAGGAGGAACAGTGGTCTTTAAGAAAAAGATCAGAAGTTTCTCTTAGTTAGGCTTCAGCAAAACTGTTCTAATCACACTGAAAAACAGTTTCGGATCTTAGACAGGAGTTTTCCAGCAACATCTGTGCTCCACGTAAATGGGCACGGATCCCAGGTTACGAAGACCCGGAGCCGCTCACCTCAATCTTGTTGATCAGGTCTTCATAGGTGGAGTCTGGGTTGCTCTGCAGGAACTCAACCACGATCTTGCTTATGTAGATCTTCTCCTGCATCACACTGAACAGCGGCGCGTACTCTGGGTTGGGATCCATCAGAATGTACTCGGCAAAAGCTGAAGTAAACCACAAGTTGAGAAAGTGGTCTGAATCTGATGGCAGCTATGATGGCCAGAGGGCAGGGAGGAGTCAATGAAGCCTACGAACAGGTCTGAAAGTCATTCCATCCTTCCATCCGCACAAGTCATCAAGACGCAAAGTACATTCAGAGTTAGCCCCTTCAGAAGTGGCCCAGGACCGCTAGGGAACGGGGGCGCCTGGCCAGCTCAGTCAGTGGAACATGGGACTCCTGATCTCAGGGTTTTGAGTTCGAGCCTCACACTGGGTACAAGATTACTTAAGTAAAATCTTAAAGACAGCTAGAGGGATGCCTGCCTGGCTCCACGGGTGGAGGACATGACTTGTGATCTCAGGGTCAGGAGTTTCAGCCCCACGTTGCTGTGTACAGATTAAAGAAAAAGAAAAAAAAGGAAGAAAGGAGACAGAATGGGAGACTGGGCAAGTGGCCTTATTTCGACTCCTCTCTTGTTTTTGGAATTCGGTCTGGGTTTGACCTGTAAGAACAGGACTTGCTCTTCTAACTGGAGGGCCAGCTGTTAACTCCTACAAAAAAGTCATCCTAATGGTTTCCTAATGGTGTCTACCATCCTAATGACACGGTGCCCACATGGTCACAAGTCAGCCACATGCCGTTCACGTGAGCCTGAACCGTCCTGCCCAGCCCAGCCCAGAGGAGGGTAGGAACAAAGGCCCCTCTCAGATCCCATCACAGTCCACAACTGGCCACACACTTACAGGTGCTGAAGCCAATGAGCGCCTTTTCACCTCCATCAAAGCCAGTGATCCACCATTCATTAATGGGGCCGAGATTCTTGCCATTGACCCCACCTAGGAAAAAGAAAGTTTCCTGAAAAGAAATGAACTCAGAGCTAGGACTCCTATCAAACCCCAGCAGGGCTAGTGGCACTCTGAGTGTCCCCTGGGTGACTTCTCTTGTCAGCCAAACCGGGGGGTCCTCAGAGCCACCAGAGCGAGTCTGCTAATACCCGTTCACAGCAGTCTCAAGCCCTAACTTTAAGGGACAGTAGTGCCAGCTGAATAGTGCTTTGCAGGTAAGCTTTAAGATCTCTGTCCCAAACATAACCTGGAATGTTCCATTTACCTTCAAGAGACGGGTCATCGTCATATATTGGTTTTGCTGAACCAGAAAAGAAGAGCTCAACATTCTTCTCAATGAGACCAGTGTCGATCGGGCACAGGTGACCACGCTTACAGTACACGCTAGACAGGCAACAGAGAGCGGTTATTACCAGCGACCAGTGAAGGAGCACAGCAGGCAGGAGCACAGTCAAGTTCAGACCCAAGGTGACAGGACCACACGCCAAGTCCTAGATTCTTACCTTCCCGGCAGTCAGAACACTTGATGGGCACAGTGCCCTCACCCACGGTCTCCCCGATTCTCCCACCTACGCATCAAGAGGACCTTGATGTCTGCAGACCCAGGCGTCTACGAAGGTGACACCAAGAGCTCAGGGAGTCTTGCGGTGGGGTGACGGGAAACCTCGCAAGGGAACAATGCGCTACATCTTCCCTCAGCACACCGCTGACGGACAAACACTGGCTCCTCAGACACATGCTGCTTACAGTTGTGGCTGTCACCTTGATCTAGCTCCGAAACGGTTTTCACTGTCCCCACAGAAAACCTCCTCTCCATTAAACAGTCAGTACTTCCTAGTCCATCCCCGCCCCTGGCAATCCCCACTCTGCTTTCTCTGCATTTACTTATTCCATGTTTCAGATGTGCTAAATGTTATAGGAGGTTCACCTTAATAAGAAGCACAGGAAAACCTACTACATAACAGCATGGAAACAGGTGTAAAAATATGGCAAGGACAGACCTGTCCCACACTCGGAGGGTTAAGTCTAGAGCTTGAGGGCACCCACAGTCCTTCCACCCGAATGTCGAACCTCAGAAGAACATGAAATCAGGGTGTGTATGTGTGTGTTGGGGGGAGGGGGACTTTCCACTTATGGAACTGCCGGTATCGGCCTCAAAGACCACCCCCCAGGCCAGAGGTGGCATCCATGGCACAAAGGCCCGGGCAGGCCACACAGATTCTTCAGGTCTCAAGAGCACAGCCCCCCGCACCGCACTCCCACAGCTTAGGCCCTTGGAAGCCAGAAATCCTCATCCCGAAACCGTGCGGAGCTTCAGAAATGCAAACATCAATACCCTGAACTGCATCTCCTACTATGTGCCAGGCATGGTAGACAGACACGGGTCATGGCCCTGCCCTTGGGACTGGAGTCCAGTGGGAAAGATGGACACAGTCAGGGAGCGGAGGATACCGAGGACTTGCAGAAGAGGAGGACACAGTGCCCAGCCCAACAAGCCATCTGTGGACCCGGTCAGTAGAGGGGACAAGAGGGAGAAGTTCCAAGTTCTAGGCAGAAGCAGGACCCACTAGTTCAGAGAATGGACGCTGCCCAAGTCTGGTTTCCACCTGCCACTTCCAGCCCAAGTACCGGAGGCGAGCAGAGTCCCTAAATAACTCCGACAGCCCGGCTCCAATGACATCACCCCTGCGAAGTGTGTCCTTCGTGCCGCCACGCCACCCTGAGGAAGAAGTCTACAGCAGACCCGCTCTCAAGGAGGGGGTCCAGGTCCCCCCGGGGCCCAGACACTGCTGACTGCAACAGCCCGGGCCCCAGCTGCTGCCCCTCTCCCGAGGACAGCTTCTCTCTCCCGAGACACACGACAGGGAGGCAACGAGGGGATGAGCACCAGCCGCAGCGACACAGCAGACTTCGCTTGTGCCACCAGGCAGAGGTCGGGCCAGGCCTCGGAGACCACTGGTAGAGGGACAGCATCCTGACACAGATCAGGATCCGGATCGTGCTCGAGAAGGGAATACAGCCAACCGCCAGCCACAGGGAGTATGAAACGTGCTGCAGAAGAGACGCGCTGGGGGTCTCCTCTCAGGGCAAGAGAACCCGCAGCCTGCCGTGGGGCGGGGGTGATAGGAGGGAGGCCCACCCGAGCCCACAACAGATGCGGTAGGGGCGACCCACCCCCGCCATTCTCCTCGGGGAGGGGAAAAAGCACCTGCCAAAGCCTGAAAGGAACGGTGGGGCTGGTCCCGGAGCCAAGCCATGTCCCACGAAGGAATGAAGTGAAGCCTCAGAGTAACTGCAGCCCCAGCAAGGAGCAGAATGGAACAGAAGGTGCAGGACACGGACACCGCGTCCTCACAGGCTTGCTTGGGCCTTGCCAAAGGCGCAGTCCAGACACCAGGACCTTCACCCCAAAAACTTGAGGGCTGCCACCACAGCCCTCACAGCCCTGCAGGATCCAACCTCCTCCCCGCCCCTCTGCTCCCGCAACTCCAGCCACACCAGCCTCATCACCGAGTCCTCCACAGCCGACAGGAGCCCACCTCTGAGTCTCTGCATCTGCTGTTCCCTCCACCTGGGGTGCTCTTCCCTGCTGTCGCTTTGGCTTATGCTCTATGCCACAAAGGGTTCTGCTCAAGTCACTTCCCTTCCATTCCAAACACCCTCACTCTCCCAGCCCCTCTCTGCTCACCATGCCTTTTGCGTGTGCCACAGCTACTACCATCCAACACGCAGACCTTAGCTTCTGCCCCCAGGAAAGCAGGGACCCACGCTGTTCTACCCACAACACACCTAGGTCAGCACCTGGCATGTGGAGGCCCTCATTTGAATGAAGGAGCTTTAGGATGCGCATAGACTGAAGATTAGACATGTACGATTTTCACAAACCACACAGCAGAGATCTACTACACTCCCACCATCTTTGGGGCTCTGATCCAGGAGGTGGAACCTCGAGAAAGGTTATGGGTCAGGCGCTAGGATATCAAGAACTTCAGGGAAGTGCTCTATTACAATGGAGCAGAAGGGGATCCCTTACCTGAAGCAGGTCAGTTTGTGTTGGGGAAGGGCCTCATAACTCTCAAAGCCAGACTCGTTGGCATCGAAGATGGAGAGTCTCTCGTTTGTCAACAGCTGTGGCTCATCCACCTGAGAGACAGAGGCCGTGAGGCAGAGGCGGAGGCAGAAAAGAGGAGGCTGGAAGCAGAGCCGGAACTTACTGCGTCGGGGGGATGCTGCTCGTACTTCAGGTCGGCATCGTCCAGGTACTGTCCGCACTGGGTGCACCGCAGAGGACTGGGCTGGGGTCACGGACACAAACGGCACTGAGGGCCAGCTCTGGGCACCCCCTCTGGCGCCGCAGACCCGGCTTTATTCCCACTTGCGGGCTTACCTTGGAGGACACCACGGTTTTGGTTCGAGCCATTTTTTTCTCCGTTCTGAGAATAAAGCAAAAGATAGTTGTTGTTGTTTTCAAACCCTATCAGAACACGTAAGAATCTACCCAAATGACACCTAATCTACTGACACAGGTGAGCATTGGCTGCTGTCTTGGGGGATGAGGTGCCAGGTCCTCAGACTCTCTACCACACAGAGGGGACCTGTCTCACGCAGAATTGGGAATGTTCTGGTCCTGAGCTCACAGACTCCATCAGATACAGAGCTAAGCTAAGGCTGCTCTAGCAATTCACTAAAACTCCTTTATCTTTTTCTCTAGAAAGAATCTTAATATGAATCACTTTGTACCAAGAAAAAAGAAGTGCTTACGGTTCTTTGGATGTAGTTTTGCGTCTCTTCTCTTCCTACATGGAGAGAACAAAAGAAGGTGCAAAAGTATTTTACAGCTGGACAGTGCTCCAGGATTTTTTACACACCGTTATCACAAAGCCTAGTCAAAGGCAGAGAGGAAGAGAGTCAAAGGACCAGTGAGGTCTAGAGTCTTCTATTCAAAATTCTTATAACCAAAGACTTCCTTAAAAGACTCCTAATAAAGACCATTTAAAAAAAAAAAAAAAGCAGCTGAGCTTTCCTGTACCCGCAGCAGCACCTCAAGGCAAGTGAACAACTGATGAGGGGTCTATGGACTGAATTAAGTCCCTCTAAAGTTCACGTTGAAGCCCTGCGCCCGAATGCGGCTGTATATGAAGAGGAGGCTTTTAAGGAGGGGACTGAGGTTCTAAGGCCGGGCCCTAATCCAGCAGGGCTGGTGTCCTCTTCAGAAGGGGGAGAGGAGGGAGCCTGGTGCCTCTCCCTCTGCACTCGCATGGGACAGAGCCTGGGAGATGCAGCGAGAAGGCAGCCGTTGGCAAGCCAGGAAGAAAGGTCTCACCAGGAACTAATCCTGACGGCACTCTGATCTTGGACTCTAAGTCTCCAGAACTGTGGAAAAATAAACGTCTGTTGTTTAAACCACCCAGAGGGCGGTACTTGATTAGTCTGCGAGGGCTACCATTAAAATAAAGGGGGACACTTTTTTCTGGAGTTATTCTGGGTGAACGAAGCAGTGAGAGAACTGTGGACTATCACCACTTTGCAGCTCCCAGTGACAGATGTAAGCAATGGCTGTTAAAAACATGGGGTGAAAGGGGCGCCTGGGGGGCTCAGTCGGTTGAGCGTCCGACTTCGGCTCAGGTCATGATCTCACGGTTTGTGGGTTCGAGCCCCGCGTCGGGCTCTGTGCTGACAGCTCGCTCAGAGCTTGGAGCTGTATCTCCCTCTCTCTGACCCTCCCCTGCTCACACTCTCACTCTCTCTCTTTCAGAAATAAATTAAAAAAAAAATTTTTTTTTTAAATTTTTTAAAACTGAGGTGAAAAGCAGAGAGGGGTTTATAAGGGATAAATCAATCTTAACACCATAAACAAACAACTGTGCCTCCAGCGTGACGTCACAGGAAGCACCTGTCACCCCCTCAGAGGCCACTGGAGCCGCATCTGATCGAGCCCCCAGACCTAACCATCAGTCCGTAGGAGACAGGGCTGGAGAGAGAGGTTTCACTCAAGAGGGATACACACAACAGAACACCAGGACCCAGAAACTCTACGGGTAAGCCAGTTCCCTTCATAAATTCCAGGGAAGAGGAGGGAGCAAAACTCTAGAGAAGACAGGACAAATACAAACCAAATTCACTGTACAGCCCTTGTTTGGGTCCGATTCAAAGAGTCCCCATTGTTTCTTTTTTCTAGGCAGGGAAATCTGAACAGACTAGACCTTGACATTGTGTTAACGATGGTCAGGTGGGGGGATATTTAAGAAGAGAGTCCTTTTGCAGGAAGTTCTTCTATAAGTGTCTCAGTAATGTCACCCCTGGTGAGGGAGGCTGGGAGAACAGGAAGGGACCGACGCAAACACTTGGCCACGAGCGGAGAGCTGCCGCAGGCCGAGGAGAACACGAGGAGGGGTTGCGGCTCTATGCGGCCTACTTCGGGGGATGCTTGAGTGTCTCCAGAATACAAAGCTTACTTTAAAAAAAAAAAAAATCATTTTGGGATGTAAGAAACACAGGATTAAAAAAACAAGAGCTTACCTTTTCATCCTCATCTTTTTCTTCAGAAACTTGTGGTTTTACTCTTTCAGGTTCTTTTTCCTCAGGTCTCCGTTTGGCAGCTCTATTAGGCAAACAAACATATGCCAAATCTTTGCTCAGAATAACCCTGTTGCCAACTCACATCGAAAACAAAAACTAACGTGTCCCTACTGAAAAGCAGAATATTCAGAATGTATCTGGGCAATAGATCCTTTCTTCCCATCCAATAAAGAAGGCCCCTTGTCACAGTGGCTCTAAAAGGACCACTGATAAGTCGCTATAACTCCAGAAGCAGACGCCGCACACACACCCCCACCCCGGGACCCTCCGAAGTGGGCCAAGCAAGAAGTGCTGTAAGGGAAGAGACCCAAGAGATGTGCAGGGATGGGACAGGCACTCAAGTGGCAGAGGGAAAGGGGCAGGGAGGAGGCCCAGGTTAATTTCTTATCCAACCCGGCCAGAGCGGACCCAGTTTTCCGAGCGCGTCAGCACCTCCCTGTAAACCTCTACATCAGCACCGATCTCTAGAACGGTAATTTCAGTAACGAAAATTATACAAAGCACAGCACAAGCGTTTCAACCACTTACAGATCTTTGGGTTGACTTCTGGGTCTTCTTTCATCCTGCGAGGGTGAAGCAGGGGTGGAGTAAGAAGAGGGGAAAAGTTAGTTTCTGAGAAAAGAGCAAGACCAAACTGAAAGTACTAGTTAATGATCGTAGCACTGTGAAACTGGAAAAGAGGAAAGGTCCAGGCAGGTCTATAGGGCAGAAAAGAGACTTCGCGTTTTTAACTCCATTCCCTAACCCCCTATGAGCAAGAGTTGGCCAGGGCTTGGCAGATCGTTTCTAGAAAGAGCCGGAAAACATTTTCAGATTTTGTAAGGCTCGTGGTCTATGTCACAAATACTCAATTCCACCAGTATAGCATAAAAGCAACCAGAGGAAATACAGAAGTGAAAAGCCATGACTCTGTTCCAAAAAAAATTATAAAAATGGGCAGAAGACCAGATTTAAGCCATCATGTGCCAACTCTGTCCAAGGAAAGCTCAGTGTAAAAGGGAATATTATACCCGTGTAGTTTATGTTGACCAAAATGCCTATAGTTCCATCTGTCATCTGGTCAGAGGTGAAGATATCATACAGATAGGCATCAGGGCAGCAGGAAAAAGCAAGAACAAAACATAGCAATCTAGAATGGAAATTACGAAATAAAAATTCCCAACTCCGCCACCAACTCCTTGTTATATATAAACAATCTAGTGTCTTCTGAGCTACCTTTCTGATAAATTTACTGAGCCTACATTCATAGATGAATACGTTTGTTAGTGGGTTTATTAAAATAGGAGAGCCAACAATATTACAAAGGCTCAAATGTTTGATCCTTCCATCTCTTTCTAGCACGAGGCAAGAGCTCCCGCCGGTTTCTGTCTGCAGAGAACAGGCGGCCCGACACCATCACTCAGATCCCTCTGAGGGGCCCAGGAGGGATTTCTGGCAAGGGCCAACGGCAAGATAACCAACATCTAGCCAGAAAAGGGAAAACACTGTAAAGCGGCAGCGCATGCTGGTGGCGACACCAAAAGTGGCGCCACGGAATGAGAATGGATGTCTGCTGCCATTCGGGTTGGAAGTAAGGAAGTATGTGACCCAGCAAGTCCATGACCTTGGGCTCCACCATCTAAATCTCAACTGACTGAGCCACCCAGGTGCCCCTGTCTGTCAAGTGTCTGACTTTGGCTCAGGTCATGATCTCACGGTTCGTGGGTTCGAGCCCTACATCGGGCTCTGTGCGGACAGCTAGCTCAGAGCCTGGAGCCCGCTTCAGATTCTGTATCTTCCTCTCTCTGACCCTCCCCTGCTCACACTGTCTCTCAGAAAAGAAACAGAACATTAAAAATAAATAAATAAATTTAAATCTCAACAGACAAAAAGCCAGAGACAATACTGGGATTATCCCAGTTGGGCTTCTCTTAGGCAGGGACCACACGGCTCAGAGCCGGGGAGTCCCGTGCCACGGCCCCGTGCATGATGCCCCCTCCCGCGGAGTTCAGCAGCCGGGCCGCCCTGCAGGTGACCTTGCCCTCCTGGACTTGTACGAAGGCCCAGCCCCACTCCACATGTAAGGCTTCAGAGCTTAAATGTGTTCACTTAGCTGAGTGGGGGAGGCTGGCAGGATGGGGAGATCTAGACTCGGAACCCAGGAGGCACGCAGGGGAGCACAGCGGGGGCTGGTGCGTCCGAGGGGAGGATCAAGAGCGGCTGGATGCGCACACTTTAGTCAAGGCGCACAGAGGCCCAGTCCACCGTTAGAGAAGCAGACCGCTGAATGCTCACGGGCATGGGACAACCACCAACCTCCACGAGGGGGGTTAAGGAACTTTCCCAGAGTCGCCCCATGGGTAGGGCTGGATTTGAACCCAGAGCCCTGCCCCACACCATGTGTCCTGACCAAATGAGAACAGAAGAAAAGTGGAATTTAAGAAACAAAGATTCTTAAAAAGAAATCTTAAAAAGTCTTTACCCTCTCGTCTCCTTCATCCGTTTCGGCCTGCGCTCCCGTTCTTCCTTCTCTGTCCAGCTCCTCCTTGGGCTTCGGTTTAGGTGTTCTGTCACACAAAACCGGACACATCCACCCAGGTCAGCTCAGGGAGGCTGACGCCTCTGCAAGCACCCCAGCGGTGGCGTAGAGGCCCCTCCCCAGAGCCTGGATGGGGTCCCCTCCTTGGGCCCAGGGCATGGTTTGCTTTCCCCACTGAAAGGCAGGTCTTCCCTACAGGAAGCCTGAAAGCCATTTATTACTTCAGAACTTATGATCTTCAGAATGCCATCAACACTTCATAGAAATGAAACAAACAGCTTAAATGAACAGCTGCTTAAAACAAACAAACCCCCTTGCCACACACACACAGATAGGGCTCCACCGATTTCCTGTAACCCAATGGGGACTCTGCCCACAGCGGCAGAAAGCAAGTGTCTGGCCCAGAGGTAGACACCATGTAGGTTCACAAGAGCTGGTCTGATAAGTGACCCGCATCAGCGACCATGGATGGCTGACCACCCACACAGGATCGGCACCATGGGCCCTGCCGCTCCGTTTGGGTGCTCTGCCCACCCCTAGGCACAGGCCAGTCTCAACATTTCCTTCAGCCAACCGGGTGTCAGCAGAGGCTCGCAGCACTCTCCACCTCTGCCCTTGTACTCTGCCACTGCCACGAAACCACGCCCAGGCTGGCCACATCGTCCCCACCATCTCCACCAAGCCTGGCCAAGATCAGTGGACGGACACCAGGAGGCAGACTTGTAAGCTCAGCAAACGTGGTCTTAAGTCACTGAGCTCCAGCAGCCGTAATCACCCACCATCTTCAACGCACGGGGCACACAGCAGCTCATCCGACGCTCTTTCCCCCACCTGACACACTGCTTGCTGAAATGACCACCACTGAGGAAGGGCCTTGGGTCAAGATCAGCTGAGCTCAGCCTTCACTCCGGTGCCCCGACCTTCCCCAAGTGGAACCATGCACACATGTAGAAGTTACACACACACCGAATGCTCTGCCTAACCCATTATTTTTACCAAAACACTTATTTTAGCAATTAAGTTTCACACTGGGAAGTACACAAAGGCATGTTAACTATACTTACGGTTCTTTGGTTTGACTTCTGAGCCTCTTTTCCTCCTAAGGGCGGGGGGGGGGGTTAAAAAAGAAACTAGTTAATGTCCCCCCATTTAGCCCTGATCTTTCTATTAAAGTGTTCTATGGGAACAATACCTAAACGGATCCTACAGTCTAGATGGTGGGAGTAAAGACCATCTACCTTCAAGACAGCAAGGTTTTGTTTTTTGTGTTTTTTTGTGGGGTAAGTAAGCAGGAAGTTGCAGGATCTAACAGTTCTGGAACCTAAGTGCTCTGCCCCCAAACCCCTCGATCACCCGCAGAACCAGGAATCTGTAGAAGCATGAAGCAGGCTGGCCCGCTCTCAACAAGTGCTCCACCTCAAACACTTATGGCGATCATTTTGAACCAAGTTTAAAGAGCTAAACACACCTTTCTGGGAAAGGTCCCCGAGTTGAATTCAGCCTCAAATTCCACATTTTGTAAAAAGACCACAAGGGTTAGTGATGTTATGAGCAGAACAACACTGCAGACCGATCTACTGCAGGAAGAAGTGCTGGGAGTGTGACCACAGGCAAGGAATTTCAACCCTGCCCTACGCGCCTTTGGAGGGTAGGTGAGCAAGCCCACAAGAGCTGCCTGTTCCCAAAGGAGCTGAACTATAACTGCTGCCTAACTAGCATCAGGGTAGGAGAGGTGATCATGAAAGGCTAGCTCTAAATACCAAATGGTTCAGGAATGGTCATATGCTTAGTTGATCCCCAACTAGAGCAATAACAGACATCCATCTTTTATACTCTGTTCAAAGTTTGTAAAAAACCTCTAGATATTCTGAGAAAGAGAGAAAGAGGGGAGGGGGGCAGGTGCATGCATGCAGGGGAGGGGCAGAGGGAGAGGGAGAGAATCTTAAACAGGCTCCATGATCTCCACAGAGCCCAATTCGGGGCTCAGTCTCATGAACCACGAGATCATGACCTGAGCCGAAATCAAGAGTCGGACACTCAACCGACTGAGCCACCCAGGTGTCCCAGTGAGAAACTTCTAACTGATGCCTTAACAGGACACAAAACAGGGCCCAGTAAGGTTCCATCACCTGTTGCTGCCCAATGTTAGCCCTTTGTCACACAGGAAAATAGTGTCTAATGGTGAAGCTTCCAGTAACCCACCCCATTCCCTCTATCCTCTCCTTAAGGGGGTTCAGGTGGCACATTTGTCTTTCACAGAACCTTGAATTCGGATTTTACAGAGATGCTGGAGGTTTGGGGAAGACCTGGGGAGATATGGTCTGATTGCAGTGAAGAATACAACTTTAGGGGCACCTGGGTGACTTAGTCGGTTGAGCAGCTGATTCTTGATTTCAGCTCAGGTCAGGATCTCACAGATGCGGAGGATCAAGCCCCACATCAGGCTCTGGCTGTCAGCATGGAACGTACTTAGGATTCTCTCTCTGCCCCTCCCCTGCTCATATGCTTGCTCACTCTCAAAATAAACTTTAAAAATTTTTTAAAAAAAAGCACTTTCTATCTGGATGATGCTATAGAATTTCAGCACCACATGTGTCTGAAAATCAGATTCCCACAAAGACTTGGTAAGCGAGGGAGACAGATGCGCAGGGGCACAGACGGGAGTTCTGTCACTGATGAAACAGCAAAAGGTCCGGCTGCCCCCATGGCGAATGCCAGTGACCTTATCACCACAGCCACACAACCCCCCTTCCGGGTAGAGAACCACAGAAAAAGGAGTCTGGAAAGCATTCTGGCTAAAGTCAAGGTCATTTTGATCATGAAAGTCCTTTAGTTCCTACACGTGACCCCCTCCCGGTGACCCCCTTCCTGAAACCAAACAGGGACTCCGAGTAAAGTACAATGGACAAACTTGGATGTGACCAGGCTTTACTTTTTCATCTTTTTCCTCCTCTTCTTCCATGTGTGCTCCAGGTCCCACTCTCTCCGGTTCTTCTGCAGGGAGCGGTCTAGCAACTCTGTCAAGCAAAGTAACACACACCCCACGGGTGACTTTCCCCGACCCCTCCCCTGCCAGCAGTTCTCATAAGGTCCTCCTCTTCCTACCCCAGAGAGCAATCTTCATCTCAGACGCCCTGAAAGGCACGGGCTACTTTAATATTTAACCGGACCTTTAAATCTGGTTCTGACAACGGCCGGTTGCCCCCAATTCATTCTTTGCAACGAGAATTCTACATGAATTAAAGGCTAATAATCTGACCCCATATTCAGCATTCTTAAGCCATCTATGGTCACCATGGCAACTCACAATAAAGCTCTTTACAACTTTTCAGAAAAGTCGTTTTGGTAATGAAGATTGCACATTGTACAGAACAGGCATATTAATCGTTCTTACTGTTCTCTGGATGTAACTCTCCGCCTTTTTTCCTCCTGCATGGAGAGAAGGAAGGAAGACAAGAATATTCATTTCAAAGAAGATCAACACGATGAGCATGGGTGACAGTATTAAATACATTTGGCATAGTTAAAAATGGGGGAGGGGTGCTGGGTTTGGGGGAAAAGGTCTAGGCAAGCATCGGTCTGGTAGTGATGTCCCACCACCCGCAAACGAAGGAGAGGCCCGGGGGTTGGCCCGGCACACGTCCGTGTACCAGAGCTTTTCAGTGACGCTCTGTAAAAGAATCAGAGATCCTCCACCTCCTGACAGGAATGCTTTAGTATTAGAAAAAAACCAAAACAGACATTTGGGATTCCCATCAGGAAGCGAGAATGACAGTCAAGCTGGACACTAGCTCCTCCCGGATGAGTGCCCCAGTGTACCATTTCATACCATGTGCGGTCTCCAGGGTATCTACGTGTACTTAAGAGGGATAAATATATTGTTGTGATGAAAGAGGTCTGTATCCTGTTTGAGGTGAGGTTACAAGAATCCATATGCGTGAGTACATACACAGACACGTGAAACCTGGTAAAATCTGAATAAAGTCGGGATTGTACAGCGACTGCCACTCTCCTGGTTTTGCTGTTGTGTTACAGTTCTAGATGTTCCCACTGGAGAAATCTGAGGGAGTTACACAGAACCTGGTTGTATTCTATTATAGGCAACACATACACGAAACTGTAGCACATGTAGGTGTATAGGTGGAAAATGCTGCCTCCAAGCGACCTTCAGACTGGAGCTACGTCAGCTCTTCCCTGAGTCTCCAGCCTATTGGCGTGTCCTGCATGCTTCAGCCTTTCCGGCTTTACCGCAGGACCCAGTTACTTAAAATTAATCTTCTACAGATAGACCTCTTGTTTCTCTAGAGAACTCTAATGGTAGATTTTACACTCAGTCTCTTTCTCGCTCTCTTTCAAACAATAGCGAGGAAACTGAGGAGTCCTTGCCTCTTCCCCGCTATGGAAGCTCAGAGGAAAGGGAGATCTGGGCACCAAACATCCTTTTGTACTATTTAGAAGTTTTACTAAATGCACGTAATACCCATTTTTAAAACATAGTAAATTCTCGAAACTTTCAATTGGCTAAAAAGGATGGTCTCTGTGTGAGGACTTATGTGACCAACACCACGTGACACTGCTGGCTGAATATATGAAGTCTTACTCTAGCATATCGGAACAGTGTTTTTACAAGCCTCCACGAACAAAGCCACCCAGGCCTCACACACGCTGCCAGTGTAATGGTAGGTTTCTTGAAAAAGCCAGATGAGGTGGCTACACAAGCCTCTAAAAGGTTAGGGTGCAGGAAACCACTCAACAACAGGTGCACGGGGAGGAGAGCTACCGATGTTACAAGAGCCAACCTCCTTTTGTCCGTAATGCTTTTTCCTAAGAGACAAGAGACTTGGCCACTGATCTGAACAAGTGGGTCCCTCTGTGCCTCAGTTTCCCACTTAAAACCAGGTAACCTAAACTTAACTACAGATATCTGAATAAAGGTCATGGATGGTAACAACTAATTTCTAAAACTAGACTGTGTGGGTCTTACACAGGTTGTCAGACCTGCCTCAAGGACAGTAGTAGCCCAGTGACCCCTGAGACCGCTTAGTCCAGTGCTGCTTAGCCCGAGTAATTCTACCCCTCCTCCCAACCCGGAAGTGTCTGATGAGGATTTTGGTGGTGACACCCGAGAGGGTAGACGGGGATTACTACTGGTATCTAGTGAGTAGAGGTCAGGACGCTGCTACATTCTATAAGCCACAGGACCGCCTGCCCCCTCCACAGCCAAGCATTATCTGGCTCCAGAAGTCAATAGTACTGTGGTTGAGAACCCAGTATTAAAGAAGAGCATCCGCAGTTTGCTCTATCAGTAGCAGGACAGCATTTACTACCCACACGTAAACCTACAGACTTCCCTTCAACTTCCATAGCTAATCCTGCAGCAAAATCAAAAAGAAAATTGATGTGTGACATCTGGTATTATCTAGGTTTGGCTTCAAGTCACAAGGAAAAGTACCATCACAGATTCACATTTTCTGGATCAAAGACCTTAGTAAGCCCGGTTTTCTAACCTACAAGGTCTAAGTAGCATTATTACACTACATATAGCAACTGTAATGCTCTGCTGTTAGACAAGTTAGAAGTCAGCTAAGGACAGCAGAAACAAATGCTTTCAACATGTCACAACTGGAAGCACCCAGGCGGCTCAATTGGTTAAGCGTCCAACTCTGGAATTTGACTCAGGTCATAATCTCACAGTTTGTCAGATCAAGTTCCACACTGGGCTCTGCGCTGATAGCACCTCCCTGCTCTCAGTCTCTCTAAATAAGCAAGCAATAAATAAATAAATAATAAATAAATAAACAAAGCTTTGGGGGCACCTGGATGACTCAATCAGTTAAGCATCCGACTCTTCAGCTTGGCTCCAGGTCATGATCTCATCATTTGTGAGTTCAAATCTGTATCTGGCTCTATGCTGACAGTGCAGAGCCTGCTCGGGATTCTCTCTCTGCCCTCCCCCTCCCCCTCCCTCTCAAAAATAAACTTTAGGGGCGCCTGAGTGGCTCAACTGGTTAAGCATCTGACTCCTGGTTTCAGCTTAGGTCATGATCTCACAGTTCATGAGTTCAAGCCCTATGTCAGGCTCCACAGCTGGCAGTAAGATCCTGCTTAGGTTTCTCTTTCTCTCTGCCCCTACCCCACTCACACTTTCTGTCTCTCTCAAAAATAAATAAACTAAAATAAATAAGTAGCACCTAGGTGGCTCAGTGGGTTGGGTGTCCGACTCTTGATTTCGGCTGGGATCATGGTCTTGTGGTTTGTAAGACTGGGCCCCAGGTCAGGTTCTGTGCTGGCAGTGCAGAGACTGCTTGGGATTCTCTCTCTATGCCCCAGCCCTGCTCTTTCTCTCTCTCTCAAAACAAACTTTAAAAAAAAATAAACATTTTTTAAAAAGCTTTAAAAAAATAAACAGAGGCGCCTGGGTTGCTCAGCAGGTTGAGCATCTGACTCTTGGTTTCAGCTCAGGTCATGATCTCACAGTTCCTGGGTCTGTCCTCTGCGTGGACAGCATGGAACCTGATGGGGATTCTCTTTCTCCTCTCCGTCTCTCTCAAAATAAATGAACTCTAAAAATAAATATTAAAAGAATAAAATGTCGCAGTTGATGGCCAATCTTATCAGCCAGAGAAGGAGGAAGGTAGACCGAGGAAGTAACAGACTCTAAAGTTACGGGGCTGCCTCGTAAGCAGCAGGGGCCTGTGGAGCCCTCGGGCCAAACTGTGACATACTTCATACTGCCCAGGTCCAGGGACAGGTCCTAACACCTCCTCAGTCACTTCAAGTCCATTTAGATAGGTCAAGTGTAAAGTCAGGACTATCAGCAAAATACCAGAAGAAGGCAGAGTGAAGAAACTTGAAAATGTCATTCCTACCTGGTCTTTTTCTTCCTCAACATGATCATCCGATTTCGCTTTTTCACGCTCTTCCTCGGGTTTCCGTTTGGAAGGCCTGACACAAACAGGAAAGCCAACTGTTAGCTTAGCCAGACCCAAGACCTCCAAGAGGCATGAGAAGAGCTGTGTTCCTCCCTACCGAAGCTGGCCTCTTTAAGAGAGACTCAGGGCATGGGTGCCTTCTTCCCTCCAAGGAAATGCCCTCACTGCCAGGATACTGAAAGACGCTTTAACACTTGAGTGACGGGTTGGAAGAGCACCACTTTGCAAACCTAAGAGATCATGGAGCTAGACACTGATCAACAGCTGCAGGCGTCACAGAAGAGACATCACATGCCTCTGAAGGAAAGACGGCACCATCTCTGAAGAAGCCTCAAAAATGACAGAGCTGGAACTGGATCAAACTTTTAAACCTACCTACCAGCTTACAAGAAACAAGACATGGAACACATCAACCACCACTAGGATGCAGTCAGCGAGACCTAGAAACTCTATTGGACAAACGAACTAATTTCTTCAAATAAATGGCAAGAGAAAAGGAAAAAAGGGAAGGAATCTATAATCTGAAGCACTTAAAAACAAATCAACACAATTTGCCACACATGGAAAAATACCAACTCTGGTTACACACTTGATACTGAGGAATTATTATGCTTTATAAAGTATAAAAATATTAGAGTTATGTTTCATTTTTTTAAAAAGACTATTTCCTAAACGTTAGTAACTCTAGCAAAATACAAACAAAAGGTTAAAAAAGATTTTACCATCTAAAGATCTACATTTCTGAGATGGGTTTCAAATGACATATCTGAGGGGGTGCCTGGGGGGCTCAGTCACTTAAGCATCCGACTTCAGCACAGGTCATGATCTCACCATTCGTGAGTTCAAGCCCTGGCATCGGGCTCTGTGCTGACAGCTCAGGGCCTGGAGCCTGCTTCAGATTCTGTGTCTCCCTTTCTCTCTGCTCCTGCCCGACTCACACTCAGTCTCTCTCAAAAATAAATAAACATTAAAAAAAAAAATTCAAGGGACAGATCTGAGATGGGTTCCAAAGCAATCCAGTTGGGGGAGAGTTTACGGGGGTACAGATGAAAAGATGGCCAGCCGGTAACTATGGACATTGGGGACAGGTACCTGGGGTTCATTTTATGGTCCTGGCTAGATTTGTGTGTCTTCGAAGGCTCCTATAGGAGTAAGAATACAGGAGGTCTTGAGAAATGCTCTTTGTGAATATTTAATGAGAAACACTGCAGGATGAAAACCCGTGTAGTGTGGAGGTCAGAATTGCTAAGGGAGGGCCGCCTGGGTGGCTCAGTCAGCTAAGTGTACAACTCTTGACTTTGGCGCAGGTCATGATCTCATCAAGCCTCACGTCAGGCTCTGTGCTGACAGCAAGGAACCTGCTTGGGATTCTCTCCCCCCTTCTCTCACTCTGCCCCTCTCCCACTTTCCCTAAATAAAGAAACTTTAAAAAAAAATGCTAAATTATACCCTATTTCCATTCCTGTTTTACCACAAACAGCTGGCCCCAAGAAAAGGTGGCGGTCGAATCATTATATACTGACCCCCTTGAGAAATGAGACAGGATGGTGGTCTGCCTGGTAGTTTGCCTTGTAATCCTGGGGCTAGATGAAACTTCAGCTGTTTAAAGAAAAAAAAGAAACAAAAAAAAGCCACTATGAATAAAAAGGTTCACAGAATAGGTGCAGTTCTTTGGCATTACCAAGATAGCACAGAGAATCAGGTTCTGAAGATTAAGTGCCCTTCTCTTGTTCTAACCAGGAACAGTCTCGGTAAAAGGTAGCACCTGCCAGTCTGCTGAGCCATGTTACTGGAGCTCTTATTGGAGGGACCAAATCCTGAACCAGACAAGGAAACAACCTCTCAGATCATCAAAAGATAAAGCGGCCAAGAACCCAACCTGCACTCAAGTCCCACGCTCTTTGAGTTTTAAAAATTCCAGAAGAGTTACTTTGACTGCAAATTGGGAAGGAGTCTATACATTTAGTTTCAAGAGGCATAGAACTTGGAAATAATAAGTAGTAATACCTTATATACATCAAAAATTTAGCTACGCTTCGGGATCTAATGCTCTATACTTGGTTAAAGAAAAACACTCTGAAGAAGTACAGCGTATACATCTAAGCTGGTGAGAAGTATAGACAAGGAACAAACCAGGAAGTACCGCCCCGGGGGGCCTATGGCTCCAACTGGTACCATGTAAGGGGACAGCCAGTCTCCACCAAGATGAAAGGGCTCAAGTGGTCTTACACTTTGTCTCTCCGTCGGATTTGCTTCTTCTGGGCGTGTAAAGTTTGGAAACGGGTTTGGGGGATTTGTTTTCCTCTGCCATTCCCACTCTGCGGTCCTCACCACTTGTCTGGCTCCCGTTTTCTAGACATCCATTCACTTCCCGACCGAGAGCATGAGCTCCATTCTCCAAGGATAAATCTTTATTTAAAAGGGATTTGACTTTAGCCAGGTAGCCCTCCTACAGCAGGAAAGGATAATTTAAGTAGCAGTGAATGCAAACATGTGGCAATAAGAGAATAAGGAAACACGCATTTCCTTTATAACTACCGGGTAACATGGAGGCTGGGGAGGGTTCTGCCTCCCTGGTCACACGGGAGTTAACACCAGAGGGGACGTTTTCTAGAAGCCAGGATGCCAAGATCGGACTTACCTCTGATAATTCTTCTTTATGCAATTTGGTTTCCAAGTCACATAACTGATTCTTTATTTCTGTTTGCAGAAATTCATGCAAGAGATTCAATTTCTCCTTCACACATTCCTAAGGGAAGGATATAGGTTTAGAGGTCCTCAAACTCCCAAGTTATTAACTAACGGCCTAACACACAGATGACTAAACCGCCTAGTCACAAAATAACCGAATGGCAGGCAAGGCCTATTCAGCCTAAAAAACCTGAATATTCACGAGACATGTTTGTGATGGTACGTGATCTTAGCATATGGAATGAAAGGTTAGAGGTGGGACACAGACCTAGAACAGTGTTTTAGGAAAAAGTGTACTTTTGACAAGTAGGACCAGGACAAGTTACAATTCGGAACTGATGGTGTGGAACCTAAACCGAGAAGCTCGTCAATGAATTACCAGAAGTCAACCAAATTAGCAGCACATTAAGAATAATATTTAGCTTATCCTCGAAACTATAAGTTGAAAGCCAACTTCAACTTAAACATTTTATGAGCCACAGGGGCACCTGGGTAGTAAAGTCAGGTGAGAGTCCAACTTTGGCTCAGGTCGTGATCTCCTGGTTCAGGAGTTCAAGCCCCGCATCAGGCTCTGCACTGACCACTCAGAGCCTAGAGCTCACTTTAGATTCTCTGTCTCTGTCTCTATGTCCCTCCCCCATTTGCATTCTTTTGCGCAAGCACGCTCTCTCGCTCTCACTCTCAAAAACAAAAATCCTTACAAGCCACAAAGTATCTGTCAAATAATCACATTTGGCAATAAAATTTATGGGGGGATTACCTTTTCCGTAAGGCTATCTCTTTCCAAATCTTTGAGCCTGCGGGAAGAAAATGGGAGAAAGAAAGGCTGTTAGGCAACTTTGTTCACTTTAAGATTTAATACCATAGTTTTAAAGAACTTTGGAAATAACCTGGACACGATGAGTGTTAGGGGAAAAAAATATATAGTGGTTTCCTCCTACCCTCGAGGTCCGGAAGTCCTGTCAGAATGCCTACAAAGTCATCAAGACATCTACAACCTGAAGGAGGTCCCCCTCTGTAGGGTACAGTTAGTTTCTCTGATGATGAGAGGCTAGAGGAGCTCGAGAACAGAACGGTGCTATTTCCAAAGGAGCTGGGAGAGCGCAGGGGCTGGGGGGAGGCAGCATTCTAATGAGGAAAGGGAGCAACGGGGAAGTAAAGGCACCTGGGGCAGCGGGGGTGCCCACACTCAGGGGCAACAGATGGAGTGAGAAGACGTGGCTGGCACCTCACTAAACATCTCCTCCTCTGGAGTGTCTGTACCTAATCCCTCAGGAGTGCACAATGGTCAGGAGTTTGGCTGGAAAAGCACAGCCTGATTTGATGATTGAAGATTAGCGTCTTGCCTTTTTTTGAGGGGTGGGGCGGGGGCCAAGAGGAAAGGAACAAGAGCGGAAGACGCCGAGGAAAGGGAGAGGGGTAGACAAGCTGTGGTTCCCAGCCTGGGTGGCACGTGTAGTCAGTGGGAGGAGGACAGGCCCAACCAGATAGTTGGCATCTATCATTGGAGAGGAAGTGCCCTGTGTAGGGACCGGGCCTTCATCTCTGAACCCTCCCCCCCGCACCCATACAGACGGCGTACCCCGTTATGGATCGCCAGCTGAAAGGGCAAGAAGAAGGCTCTCCCAGGCTGGTTTTTCCAAAGGGCAAGTGTGAGCAGCAAAAGCAGGAATGCAAGCAACAGGCTCTGCTGGACTAAGGTCACACAGTGGCTGCTCCAAATGCATGTGGACCCTGCCTCTAGCTTCGATCCCCAACACCTCTGTGGGTCCCTATTGCATGCCACGGCCTGTTCCAGGCAACGAGTTGGGTAAATGGACACAGGGACTGCTGGGCAGGAACCTCCTGAGCTGGGTGGGTCAGGATAGGTCATTCTATAGACAAAACCAGCTGCAGACACGGTTATAGTATATACTACATACTACACACACACACACACACACACTCACACTCCTTATATGTAACCCCTCCCAGGCCAAGTCATTCTACCTTCAAAGGAACTCAGGTCCTGGGAGAGCCAGATAACAAAACTACACAGCTCTGTATGCACAGTCAGAGGTACACATCCCATGGCAGGAATGGGACATCGGACTTCCCAGTCACCCTACTCACAAATCTAGGGCAACACATAGCCCCTTGATCCTGAAGTCACCTCAGGTGTTAAGGGCAATGCTCAGCTGCCTTTCCAGCAATACTGACAACTCCTACCTCTGGGCATGAGACAGACCTATGGGTCTAAATTCTGTTGGCCTCTCCTGTGAACGGAGATTGTTTAGCTTGGCAGAGAGAAACCAAAACATCTTCAGAATACCTAAAACATCATGCCCTGTGAAGCCTGGGTTTAACCTGCCTGGCCCCAGAGAGGAAGGTCAGCGACCAGGGCAGGCACTGAGGAGCCAGAAGTGGGGCAGGGAGGAGGCTGGTCGCTGCACCTCTCCTGACACCCAGACTGTCACCAGAGTCCATCCCTTCCCTGGTAAAACCAATGACCCCACCTCACATCTGCTTTACATTCAGGACCAGATAGAATACTCAGAACAGCAGATAAAACTTTAGGTCCCTTCCAGCCCAAGATCCCATGATTCATTTCTAGTTGCCTCCCTCACACAGCAGTCCTAGGAGGGAAATAAAAACATATCTGGGTCCCTGGGTGGCTCAGTCAGTTAAGCATCTGGCTACTGATTTCAGCTCAGGTTATGATCTTACAGTTCAGGAGATCAAGCCCCACGTCGGGCTCCGCACTGACAGCGTGGAACCTGCTTGAGATTCTCTCTCTCTCCCTCTTTCTCTGTCCCTCCCGTCTGCATGAGCACGCTCATAAATTAATTAACTAATTAAATTTAACAACGTGTATCAACAGCCGAAGGAATAAAGCAAATACAGTACTGAGGACTTCTGAAGAGCAAGGGCATAAAAACGGCATCAGGAAGGACTGGCCCAGGGGAGTGGCAAGAGCTCAGGGGGAAACAGGGCAGGGAGAGCTGCCCAAATAGGGAGCTGGCTCAGGGTACACCCAAGTCAGGCTAGGTGCCAGTCTGAGAGAGGTCAGCAACACCAGGCTAAAAAAATTGATTTTGTTCCACAGTCACACCACGGAAGGAACCGTGGGGGGAGGAGGAAGCCAAGACATCAGAGCCATGTTTCAGGAAAATTAACCTGGCAAAGACGCATGATGTAGATCAGACTAAGAGATTATAAGACGTGAAATCACTCTCTAAGACCCTAAAACTAGAAATGCTGGTCTGAAACCGGATTTAGCAGCAGGAATAGAGACCACGGCAGAGAAGTCGCAAGAGGCAGAATTAATGAAGTTTTGTTAAGTGTCTGTGTGGCAGGCGGGGTAGGACCATCTGAGCCAGTATCTGTGGTAGGCAGGACAGTGGGCCCCTCCCAAAAGAGATGTCCACACCCTCATCCCCCAGAACCTGTTAGTATGTTGCCTTACCTGGCAAAAGGGACTCTGCGGATGTGATTAAGGTTAGAGCCTTTGAGATAGGCAGATTATCCTGGATTAGCCCGGTGGGCCTAAACTAATCACTTAAATCCTTAAAAGCAGAAAAACTTCCCAGCTATATTTCGAGAGATGTGCCTACAGAAGGGTCAGAGAGAGATGTGACCGAAGAACTGGCTTTAAGTATGGGAAGTGGGCCACAAGCCAAAGGATACATCACCTCCAGAAGCTGGGCATGGTTAGAGCCGGACCTCAGTCCGAGAAGGACCTCAGTCTTATAACCCCAAGGAACTGAATCCTGCCAACTTCAAAGAGGAGGCAACAGACTGTCTCCTAGAGCCTGCAAGAAAGGAATGCAACCTGCGGACACTTTTGCACCCAGGGAGACCCAAACCAGATTCCAGACCTAGAGAACTGTTAACACAAATTTATGTTATTTAAACCACTAAGATAACTGGTTATGGCTGCAACTGAAAACGAATACGTGATCAGAAATTCAGGACATTTGGGGAGGGAAAAAGTAAAAAGGCCAGGAGTTTGAGGAGTGATGGTGCAGTGAACAGTAGCTCTCTAGATGGCTAGGCAGCAGCTAGGAAGTAAAAGTGGCTCTCCTGAGAGGAATCTAAACTAGAGGCGGTCCCGTCCACCTGACAGGCCCAACTGCTACAAGCAGAACTCCTAGAAGAGATAAGGCCCAGGAATTAAGGGAAAAAAAAAAAAACGATTAAGGGGATTGGGGGAGAAATCAGGGAAGAGCTGAGAGCATCCCTAATAGTAAACAGCATCACAAAAGCCAAGGATAGAAGGATTAAGAAGCAAGGTACCGAGATGAAAGAGGATAGACCACCACCTCAATCCTTAAGAGAAGAATGCCTCGGGGCGCCTGGGTGGCTCAGTAGGCTTAGTCATGACCTCAGTCTGGGCTCAAGCTCAGAGCCTGGAGCCTGCTTCAGATTCTATGTCTCCCTCTCTCTGCTCCTCCCCCATTCATGCTCTGTCTCTCAAAAATAAATAAGAGTTAAAAAAATTTTTAATTAAAAAAATTATAAAAAAAAAAAAAAAAGAGAAGAATGTCTGATCAAGGGTAGGACTGGGGTGCCTGGGTGACTCAATGGGTTAAGCGTCCGAGTCTTAATTTCAGCTCAGGTCATGATCTAATAGTTCAGGAGATCAAACCCTGCATCAGGCTCCATGCTACTGGCATGGAGCCTCCTTGGGATTCTCTCTCTCCCCCTCTTTCTCTGCCTGTCCTCCCTCTCTCCAAATAAATAAACTAAAAAAAAGAAAAAAGAATAGGACTGGATCCCTGGCACAAAAGCTAAGATGGCAGCAGGAACAAGTCCAGACCACCAGACCATTCTATAAGCAGCCAAGCAGAGGTGAAGGTTGGAATGATTAGCAGGAATTTACATCATCTCCGGACACCACACTCAGCTGCCTCAGTATCAGATCTGCATGTTGCGTCGCTAAATTATGCTCCCGACAGAAATGAAATATACAGCTGACCTTGTGATAAGCAGCACAGGTCTTCTTACAGGTGTTACTCCTCCGCATTTACGCCCATCAGCCAGGTGAGTGTGCAGAATGCCCCAGGGGAGCATGCGGCGCAACAGCATGTCACAGCTCAAGCCCCAGGAGGTTAAACAACTTAGTCCTACAGCTGTGGTAGGAAGGAATTTGAACCCCAGTAGCCTGCACCTCTAGAAGACTCCTGCAGAGAGCTGGAAAAGGTTAAGTCCAGGGGTGCCTGGGTGGCTCAGTCAGTTGAGTATCCGACTTTGGCTGCTCTCTTGGTTTCAGGAGTTTAAGCCTCACATCAGGCTTGCTGCTGTCACTGCAGAGCCCACTTCGGATCCTTCTGTCTCCCCCTCTCTGTCTCTCCTCTGCTCATGCTCTCAAAAATAAACAATTAAAATTTTGAAAAAAAACCCTGAAAGCCAGGTTCATCTAATCACAGAATAGCTAGCAGTTTAATAAGCTGCCACAATTACGAAACCTAATCAGAGTTGTGCAAAGGAGGTTGCGACAATCCACGTGTGAATCCAGGCTTCATAAAAGGGGAAAGTCTGGCATGCATGCCTTTTAGAGTCTAGGCCACGCCACAGATACAACGAATAAGGCGAACAAATCACCACCAGCTCCAGGTCTGGAAAGGCAGCATGTGGGGCACACAGACAGAATTCAATGCCCTTCCTATCATGGGGAAAAGGGATGGGCTTTCTGAGGACGGTGTTAAGGATGACTAGACAGCAGCGGCTTCAGGAAGGGGAGCTAGAGCTCAGCCTTACCCTGGCTGCACTGCATGGTCTCAGGCTCTGAGAACCTAGAAGGTCCACATGGTTTATGAGAAGAGCACAGATGAGTAACGCAAGTGACCAGGGATTCTGAACTTCAGGACCAGTGCCACTGGGCAGTGGGCGGGGGGAGGAAACCATCAGATCCAACTTTCTTAAGAGGATCACAGTTTCCACTTATAGAAAAGCCCTGAGTGGCAACAGGAAGACCAGTGAAAGACTTCTCGCTTTTTCTGTACAAATGGTGGCTTCGACAGAGAAGAAAAATAAGCAGAAGAATGTGGCTTGTACTGAGAGGCAAAATTTTTAGATTTGGGGCATATGATACTTCAAAAAGAAGTTAAAGACTTAAAAACCCATACATTGAAAGTTCCGATATTGGGGCGCCTGGGTGACTCAGTTGGTTGAGCGTCTGACTTTGGCTCGGGTCATGATCTCACGGTTCGTGGGTTCGGGCCCCGCGTCGGGCTCTGTGCTGACAGCTAGCTCAGAGCCTGAAGTCTGTTTCAGATTCTGTGTCTCCCTCTCTCTCAGAAATAAATAAAAACATTAAAAAAGATTTTTTTTAAAGTTCTGATATTACTATATAATTACTAATGGTATTATATATACTATATAATTACTATATAGTTACTAATGGACTGCGTGTTAAAAAAAAAAAAAGCTGAGGGGCACCTGGATGGCTCAGTCAGTTGAGCATCCGATTTTGGTTCAGGTCATGATCTTGCGTTCATGAGTTTGAGCCCCACATCAGGCTCTGTGCTGTCAGTGCGGAGCCTACTTTGGATCTTCTGTCCCTCACTCTCTGCCCCTACCCTGCATGCACTCTCCCACCAAAATAAATAAATATTTAAAAGAAGAAGAAGAAGAAGAAAAAGAAGTACTAGTAGTAGTAGTAGTAGTAGTAGTAGTAACTGACATGGGGCACCTGGGTGGTTCAATCAGTTAAGCGTCAGGCTCTTGATTTCACCTCAGTTCATGACCTCAGGGTTGTGAGATCGAGCCCTGCGTTGGACTCCGTGCTGAGCGAGGGGCCTGCTTAAAATTCTTTCTGCCCTTTCCATGCTCAACCTCTAAAAAAAGAAGCTGATACATAAACACAAGTTAGCAGAAGTGACAGAAATGCATGAGGACCAGGCCTAACTTTGTTCCTATAGTATTATACTGTACTTAAAGACCTCCTGTGTTATAAAGTATACTTCTAATTTTCATAAAGAAGTTGTCCCTTTGTTTACAAATCTTTTAAGGGAGTGTTGAACGCCATGTTTACATGTGGATTTTATACACTGAAATTCAATTCTAGTTCAAAGTAATATAGAGCCTAGGGTGAATGGTGGATTGTAAAACTCACATAAGAGCATTCGAATTCAGCCAAATACTTGCACTGGCCCAAGAAAACCCCTAAGCCAGTGGCCTGTTAAAAAACCCTTGTTGAGGAGCACCTGGGTGGCTCTGTGGGTTAATAAGCCTCCAACTTTGACTCAGGTCATGATCTCGCAGTTCATGGGTTCAAGCCCCACATCAGGTTCTGTGCTGACAGCTCAGAGTCTGGAGCCTACTTGAGATTCTATGTCTTCCTCTCTCTCTGCCCCTCATCCACTCACGCTCTGTCTCTCAAAACTGAACAAACATTAAAGAAAAGAAGAGAAAAGAAAAGAACACCCTAGTTGAAAGGAAAGCAGACATCACCAGGAATCCTTGCTTCCTCTTGATGAACTCCTGCAGCACCCACTCTTAAGTACTCTTGAAGATTAAATGAGAAAATGTGAAGTTTCTTATACAATTAGTGACTGGCAGAACTGGGAAAAGAGCTAGCGTAGCCAAAAACAATGCGAACACGTGGGCCTTCATGTCTAGGCAGAGGGGACATTTCATCCACTATCCATTCTCATTTCATCCACTATCTGTTCCGAGCCCGTGTTCATCTAGTCCACTGCTAGAGCTTGCTCATGACACTTGCCCCAGGTCAAAGAAGTCAGCGGAGATGGGAGTTCTCACCATAAGAGTAAAGAAGATTGGGCCCAAATGCCTCTGGGTTGGGTCTAACATCTTGAAGCCAGGGGCTTCCACAATCCTACTTCCGTTCTAAGTCCTATGTCTGCAGAAAACAGGTAAGGATTCTTTAGCAAGACACACCCCCTCTGTGATCAGGGAGTGGTAAACACCCCCAACACACACACACACACACACACACACACGAAGGATTCTTCAGCAAGACACAGCCCCTCTGTGATCAGGGAGCGGTAAACACACACCTCCGACTCCAGAAGCGCCCATCAGACTGGCCCGGTGCAGCCATAGGATACAGGCACAGGGAAATCGGGAAATGGCCAAACGAGGCTCACAAACTCGGCTGAAGCGCTCGGGCTTGGTCAAGGTTTCTGGGACTCGTGTTCCAAGGAGGGCAAGTTTTCAGGAGTGAAACTGGAGCCCTTCACAAAGGGAGGGGGGAAGGGCGCCCAGTGCACTTGCCCCCCCTCCCCCCCATACACAGAACTGCTCCAGCCAGTCCCAACAGGAACTGCTGTGGGACACACGCACACACGCCACTGCAGCCCAGATGTGTGACACACACATGCACACCCGAAACTGCGGCCGGTTGTGCCCAGAGAGGCTTCCTTGACGCCCATGGCTCACAGGCACAGATTTACTGGGCAAGGGCTAGCGCAGCCTTCGCGCCGCCAGAGCCCCGCTTCTGCGCTGCGCGGCGGGAGTTCCTTCCAGAATGCGACTTCCCTGGCGGTGCGAGACGGAGGAAGCCCCCCAAGGAAGACGGGGCTCGCAAACCTGAGCCGGCCGCGCCCGGGCCCCGAGCGGCGACGTCGGTCTCTGGAGGCCGCCATCGGGATGCGCTGCGCGGGGTGCCACGGGGGGGGGGCCTGAAACGCCCCCCCCCCCGGGGACCGGACCAGCTCGACCCCCCAAGCGGGCCGGGCACCGGAAGTGGAGGCCGAAGTGCCCTGGCCGAGGGGTGTCCTGAAGCCGCGGGCTGCCCACTTCCTGCGCGACCAGGCTGGCGGCAGGGGCCAGGCCCGTGGCTCCTCTGAGCAAGCGATCCCCGAGGAGAACCCAAAGCTCGCTCTACTCTGAAATCAGAAGGGACCCCAAGTTTCTAGTCACCAGGGAACTGTGAAGGGCCTCGGCCCATTTTGGCGCCAAACGGCCAGGGGTGCGCGCGACCGGAAGTGCCACCCTGCCCGCGCCAACCGCCGCCGAGCCGTCCCGCGCATGCGCGCCCGTCTGTCAGCGGCGGCCAAGGGCTACCTAGAGGGGAAGCAACCCCCCCACCCCCAACGCCGTGCCACCTCCCCCCCACCCCCCATCCAAGTTCGGGGACCCCTGCCACAACACCTACCGCCTACGGACATCATCGGGCAGTGAGATGGCCCGGGAAGCCAGCGTGGGCACCCGGGCCGGGGCGGTGCGGGCAGGCATCTTGGAAACTGCAGCAGAGACCAAGGCGGCAGAGGCAGCCCTGGCTTTTCGCGCGGAAACCAACGGGGAGGGGCGGCGAGCAGAGGCGGCGCGTACCATCTCGGCCCGGGCGTGGGGGAAGGCGGGACGTACCATAGGGATAGAGGCCGTACCATGTGCCGGCAGACGGAGTGGAACCGGTGGTGCAGAGGGGCCGCGCATGCGCGAGACCGGCGCGCACCCCCATGTGGAGCAGTGGGCTCGTCCAAGCTCCGCTGTTTGCTGGGAGCCTTGCTTGAGAGGTTCATTCATTCATCCTTCCTAGCATGCTGGGGATAAAACAGGGAGCATCCCCACAGGGTTTCAACATGTGCGCTCTTGGGATTGTAACTGAGGACTTGAACTCAACTCCATCTATGTGCTCACTATAACGACCTTAGACAGGTCATTTGAACCCAGTCTCCCATTTCCTCATTTTCAAGAAGGTGCTAATCGCAGAAAATCTGGAGGATGCACAAAGTAAACAGGATCTCCCAGTGTGGGGAGGCCCAGGCCACTTTCACAGCCTGTGTGTTTAAAAAAGCACCAGAAGTTTGGGATAGTCTCTTCAACGAATGGTTTTGGGAAAATTGGATGTCAATATGCAAACAAGTTGGATCTTTACCTTACACCATGTAAAAATTAACTCAAACCGGATTAAAGATCTAAATGTAGACTTGAAACCACAGAAATCTTAGAAGCAAAGGGCGAGGGACAAAAAGGTAAGGGGACAGCTTCACAACACTGGATTTAGCAAGGATTTATTAGGTAGGCCATCAAAGCACAGGCAACAAAAGCTGAAATAGAAGAGACTGCATCAGATTTCATTTATGCACAATAAGGGAGTCAAAGTGAAAAGGCAACCTACAGAATAGCAAAATATTTGCAGACCATGTATCTGCTAAGGTGTTAATATCCAGAACAAAGAGCTCTACAACTCAACAAAAAAGATAAACTGATTTTCAAAATGGCAGAAGAGGGGCACTTTGGGTGGCTCAGTTGGTTGAGAGTCCAACTCTGGATTTCAGCTCGGGTCATTATCTTAGGGTCGTGTGGAGCCTGTCTAAAGATCCTCTCTCTCTGTCTCTGTCTCTCTCTGTCTCTGTCTTTCTCTCTCTCTGTCTCTAATAAAAAACGTTAGACATCCGACTTCAGCTCAGGTCATGATCTCAGTCTATGGGTTAGAGCCCAGCACTGCACTCTGCACTGACAGCTGGGAGCCTGCTTCAGATCTTCTGTCTCCCTCTCTCTCTGCCCCTCCTCCATGCTCTCTCTCAAAAATTAAAAAAACAAAAACATTAAAATTTTCAAAAAGTTTGATGGGCAAGGGGAGGGACACCTGGGAAGCTTAGTCCGTTAAGCGTCAACTTCAGCTCAGGTCATGATCCCACTGTCTGTGAGTTCAAGCCCTGCTTGAGGCTGTAAGCCGACAGCTCAGAGCCTGGAACCTGCTTGGGATTCTGTTTTTCCCTCCTTCTGTCTGTCTGTCTGTCTGTCTGTCTCTCTCTCTCTCTCTCTCTCTCTGCCCCTTCCCTGCTCATGCTCTCTCTCTCAAAAATAAAATAAAAACATTTTTAAAAATTTAACAAATGGGCAAAGGCTGCCTAGATGGCTCAGTTTGTTGAGTATCCAACTCTTGAATTTAGTTTTGGTCATGATCTCAGGGTTCACAGGATGGAGCCCCACATCGGGCTCTGTACCCACAGCATGGAGTCTGCTTGGGATTCTCTCTCTGCCTCGCTCTCAAACATTTTTTTTTAATGAGCAAAAGATGTAAATAAACCATTCCCTAAAAATACAAGTGGCCAACAGCCATGTGAAAAGACACCCAACTTCACTGATCAGGGAAATGCAAATCAAAACCACAGTGATATGTCACTTCATTCCCATCAGAATGACCACTATAAAAAATGTTATATATATACATATATAGACAAAAACAAGTGCTGGCAAGAATGTAGAAATTAGGACCCATGTGCACTATTGGTGGGGACGTAAAATAGTGCAGCCACCATGGAAAAGAATGGAGGTTCCACAAAAGATTAAAAATAGAATTATGAGGAAGGGGTGCCTGGGTGGTTCAATCAGTTAAGTGTCCAATTCTTGATTTCGACTCAGGTCATGATCTCCGGGTTCAGGAGTTTGAGCCCTACATTGGGCTCTGCACTGACAGTGCTCTCGCTCTCTCTCTCTCTCTCTCTCTCTGCTCCTTCCCTGCTTGTGCTCGCTCTCTCAAAATAAACATTTAAAAATATAGAATTACCATATGACCCAGCAGTCTCACTTCTGAGTATATATTCAAAGGACTTGAAAGCATTATCTTGAAGAGATATTTGCACACCCATCTTCGTTGCAGAATTATTCATAGTAGCCAAGGGGTAAAAGTAACCAAATACCCTTAGAAAGATGTATGGGTGAAGAAAGTTTGGTATGTACATAGTATGGATTATTCAGCCTCAAAAAGGAAATCCTGGGTCCCTGGGTGGCTCAGTCGGTTAAGCGTCTGACTTCAGATCAGGTCATGATCTCACCCCTTGTGGGTTCAAGCCCCAGTTCGGGTTCTGTGCTGACAGCTCAGAGCCCGGAGCCTGCTTCAGATTCTGTGTCTCCCTCTCTCTGCCCCTTCCCCACTTGCTCTCTCTCTCTCAAAAGTAAACATTAATAATAAAAAAAAGGACAATATTATTTAAAAAAAGATGGTAAATGCTATCTGTTTTTTTTACCACAATAAAAATAAGCCATTAATAATATAGGGCTGAGTTCAAGAAATAAATATGTATCTTCCACAGCAACGAAAAAGCACCAGAACAAAATTACAAACTATGGTACAAATAATGGTACATTTTTACATTTTTGTGTTAGAGAATTTGCAAGTGAATTTATTTGTAAACACACACATGAACTAGGTTTACTAGTTACCCGTAAACTAGATTCTCCCAATAGCTGGTGGGGAGAGGTTGGCCTGGCCAGACGTGGACCTCAGACTCTCCGATTGCTATGGGTGACTCACGCATGGCAGGATCCAGGAGGACTGAAATATTAATAAGACTAAAATTAATAGCTATTAATTTAATATTTAATCAGCACTTATACAGTATACTACGGCCTTAGAGGAATTCTTTTCTTTTTTTTTTATATATTTTTATTTCTAGGAGAGAGAGACAGCGTGAACAGGGGAGGGTCAGAGAGAGAGACACACACAGACTGTGAAACAGGCTCCAGGCTCTGAGCTGGCAGTCAGCACAGGGCCCGACGCCGGGCTCGAACCCACAAACCGCGAGATCGTGACCTAAGCGAAAGTCGGACGCCTAACCGACTAAGCCACCCAGGCGCCCCTGGAATTATTTTCTTTTTCTTTTAAAGTTTATTTGTCATTATTTTGAGAGAGAGAGAGAGACAGAGAGAGAGAGACAGAGAATGATTGGGGGAGGGGCGGGGGGGGGGAGTGAAACAGAGGATCCCAAGCAGACTCTCTGCTCTCAGCACAGAGAGAGCCCGATGTGGGGCTCAAACTCCTGAACTGGAAGTTCATGACCTGAGCCAAATTCGGACGCTCAACTGACTGAGCCACCCAGGTACCCCAGGACCCCATTTCCCATGGCCTGGGATACTGGTCACAAAGGAGTCTGGCTCAGAGGCTGCTTATCCAAGATCACAGGCTCCGTAAGCAGCAGGACCAAAGTCTTTAGTTCCAGAACCTGGATGCAAACAACTGACCCCCAGCAGTGCCAGACCCCCCCCCCCCAGGAGGCTCGGGACAACACTGGGGGGAAATAAATTAAGGAGGAAGAGCAGAAGGGTGTGGTAGTTAGAAGATCATCTCACCAAAAGGTGAATCAGGCCATGTAATCCGGCCGGAAGCCAGCCCCTGGGCCCCTAACACACCCCAGGAAATGGGGTGCTCACAGGACAGGGGAGAGAGGGAAGATAGGCTACGAGTCTTTCTCAGAGACTTCAGTTCACAGGAGAACAGCTGCATTTAATGAAGGGCCCCTCTCAAATGATTCTCTTCATAATCCCTCTGCCAAGAGATGATTCAAACTGGTCTTACAGACCCGGTACGGCCTCAGGGACATCAGGATTTGCCCAAGCCTCACTTAGGGCTCTGAGCACCTCCAGCATGACCTGTTAGACCCCCGGAGACCCCTCCCCCACCTAAAAGTGGGCTCATTCCTTGAGAGAAGCAAATGGAACTTCCAGAAGGAATGAGGTTCAGCTCTCGCTGGCATTCACTCCACCTCTGCCTCTCAACCTCCAGAGGAGCATTCATAAACACCTCAAGAGAAAGACTTAACAGGCCTGAGCTCCCCGCCTTCGAGCCACATTCCAGCCTTCAGCTGGAGGGCCACACTCCAGAAGCCACGAGACGCTAGGTGTCGGCCCAACCAAGGTCAGGGGAACCCAAAGCGCCGGGGCTGCTGGAGGGACCGCCACATGCCTTGAGCCACATGCCTCTCCTGAGCCAGAAGGCCAGAGCTGAGTCACCCCACACGCTGGGGAATTCGTCACGGCTGCTGAGCTCTCGCTTGTGGCAGCAAGAGCCTTAGGCGGTGCCACCATCGCTCCAGGTTTCAAAAGGGACACTCTGCCACTCACCCCAGACCGGGGCCAGGCAGGAAGACACCCACAGGGTAGGGCTCTCGAACACTCTCTCTGGGCTCAAGCGGCCAGGAATCCAATCTGGGGAAACCAATTCGGGAGTGTGCGGGGCAGACCCACTTGCTCCTTGTGGGGCCCTTGAACAGGCAGACAGCTTTCTTTTCTTTTTTTATTTTTTCTTTTTAACCTTTTATTTATTTCTGAGAGAGAGACAGAGACAGAGAGCAGAGGAGAGTCAGAGAGAGAGGGAGACAGAATCTGAAACAGCCTCCAGGCTCTGAGCTGTCAGCACAGAACCTGATGCGGAGCTCGAACCCACGAACTGTGAGATCATGACCTGAGCTGAAGTCGGACGCTTAACCAACTGAGCCACCCAAGCACCCCCAGGCAGACAGCTTTCTGTTTGGGATCACTAGAGGCCTCCCACCAAGCCCAGCAGGTCTGTCTTTCCAACAGCCCTTGAGTCTGTGTGCCCATCTGCCCCTCTGAGGCCACCACCCCCAACCTAGGTCATCCTTACCACTCTGCTCTCCTGGATGCCTGCCCAGCTTCCTTCCCAGGCTGCCACTGAGCCTTCCACCACAGATTCAGCTCTTGCATCCCATGGCAATGGGAGGACTCTTCTCAGAATCTGTCTGATCAGGTCACCTCCTCCCTACCCCATCGAATGGACCTGAATGGCCATCTCTGTGCTCTTAGGGTCAACCTAGCCCCCAGGCACTTAGCCCCACCCACATCAGCGTGGCTATACTAGCTCCTTGGCTCACCCCAGCTGAGCCACTTCTTGTCACTCCCAGCCCTTTCCCACCTAAGGCCATTGGTAGCCAGCCTCCAAGAGGGTCCCCAACATCCTTTGCCTTTTCCGTATTCATCCCCTTGTGGGGGTCCTCACCCACTTGAAGCCAGGGCCAAAGGAATATAGAACTGAAAGTGCAGGATCTCGGAGGCTAGGTCATAAAAGGCATTGCAGCACCACCTTGCTCTTGTGGGGGAAGCCAATAACCCTGAGGAGGGAGACAGGGCAAGAGGAACCAGTCTGCCAGCCATGTGAGTGCGCCATTTTGGAAGTGGCTCTTCCAGCCCCAGCAAATACCTGACTGTAACACAAGAGAGACCTCAAGCTGCAATGACTCACTTTGCCGCTCGGTTCTCAACTAACAGTTGGGTTGGGAGGGATAATACATGCATGTTGTTCTAAGCCACTAGACTGTGAGGCTTTTGTTATACAACCAGAGGTCATTGTTGCAAGGTTTCTGCATTTGTTGTTCTCTTAGCCTAGAAAACCCTGCCACTCCACACACCCACTTCTCCTGCTTGGAAAATCCTTAATCCATTGTTTCTACTCTGGCTCAACCATCACCTCCTTCAAGGAGCCTTTCCTGATCTCCCCCAGCCCAACAGATATCTGGTAGGCTCTTAGAACCATGGCTCTTTTAGAGCCCTTACCTCATCTGGTGATCACATATTTTGGGGGTGATGGTTTAGGTCAGTCATACCCCTCTATGCCCAACACCTAGCAAAGTGCCCAGGATATAGTTGGCACACAATAGAAACTCATGGAGGGGCACCTGGCTGGCTCAGTCAGTAGAGAATGCTACTCAATCTCAGGGTGAGTTCAAGCCCCACATTGGGCATAAAGATTACTTTAAAAAGGGGTGGTGGGGTGTACCTGGGTGAATTAGTTAGTTAAGCATCTAACTTCAGCTCAGATCATGATCTCACAGCTCAGAAGTTCAAGCCCCAAGTCAGGCTCTCCGCTGTTCACGTAGAGCCTGCTCTGGATCCTCCATCCCCCTCTCTGCTCCTCTCCCACTACTGTGTGCGTGCTCGCTCTCGCTCTCTCTAAAATTAATAAATATTTTTAAGAAAGGGAGCACTGGGGTGGCTCAGTCAGTTGAATGTCCAACTGTTGATTTTGTCTCAGGTCATGATCTCACGGTCTGGAGATCAACCCCCATGTCAGGCTCAGCACAGAGCCTGCCTGGAATTCTCTCTTTCCTTCTTTCTCTCTCTGCCCCTCCCCTGCTTGTGCTCGCTCTCAAAATAAATAAACCTTTTTAAAAAATGGGGGGCTCATAGAACCCTGCAAAAGTGAGGGTGTGATGCCTCTCCCCCCTCCCTCCCCCAAGCATTAAATGTTTAGTCTGCAAACATTCCACAAAATGATAAATGTATACACCCTTTTATTCAGCTATTCTAATTCCAGGAATTTCTCTCACAAGATTCACTCACGTGTTCAAAATGAGAAGTGAACACAGCTATTCATTAAGCTTTGTCTGTAGCAGAAGACTGGAAAAAACCTAGTTCTCCATCAGTGAAATTGAGCTAAAGACATCGTATCCCATTCACACAGTGACAGATCTCACAGTAACAAAAAACAAAAGGTTAGTTTCCCATTCAATACTGGAGAGTTTTCTGTTTAATTGCTACTAGGAAACAAAAAAATATTAGAACAGAATGCATGGTGTGATATGGCTTATGTGAAAAAGGAGGGGAGAATTTGGTGTACTTCCTTGTTTATACATTAACCCTCAGGGAAGAAACAAGAAATGGTTAACTTCCTGGGGATAAGGAATGTTAACTAGCAGGGTAGGAGCTTTGGGCAGGAAAAGGAGTTTTTCTGAAGTTTTGTGGTTTTGGGTTTTTTTCTTTTTTGGTGTTTTTGTTGTTGTTGTTGTTTCTTGCTGTTTTTTGGTTTTCTGGAATGCTGGAGCATGTGGTTATTTATGTCAAATTAAAACAACTGTCAAAGCAAGCAGGAAAGGCTCATCTTTTCAGTAAACGATGCAGGGTCCATTGGATGGTTAAATGGAAGAGGGTAAAGTTTGATCCCTACCTCACACCATATACACAGCTCAATTCCAGAGGACTTCCAGGTCTAAATAGGAAAGTAACGTCAAGAAAGTTTTTTAAATAAAACATACAACATCTTTGGGACTTGAGGATAGGCAATTGTTTACCAGGATATAAAGTACACTAAGCACAAAAGAAAATTTTAGGGTGGATTAAGATGATTTGTTGTTGTTGTTGTTCATCAAAAGATGTCACTAGAAGACAAGCCATGGATCTCTGTTCACCGACCAAGGACTCCTATCTACAATACACACAGAATGCCTTCAAATTAATTTAAAAAAAAAGAATGGTCTGGAGCTTTAAGTGGATGAGAGCTGAATAGGCACTTCACAAAAGAGGATATCCAAATGGCCAAGACTCCCATGAAAAGTTGCTCAACATTAGTCATCAAGGAAATGCAGAATGAAACCTCAATGCAATATCAGCTTACACATACCAGGATGACTAAATTAAAAAAAAAAAAAAAAAGTTGCAAGTGTTAGCAAGACCAGAACTCTCTACTGGAGAAGTCGAAAATGGTATGGCTACTTTTGAAAACGATTTTGCAGTGTCTTGTAAAGCTAAATGTGCTCCTGCCCTGTGACCCAGTAACTCCACTTCTGAAACGAATCCCTCTATCCCCCAAATGACATGTACAAACATATCCATAGCAGCTTTATTCACATTAGCCAAAACCTGAAGACTGCATCAACATCTGACAAAAATAAAACAGTTACGTATTATACGATGGAACACTAAACCTAGGGGTCACAAGTTTTTTTCTGAGAAGGGTCAGATAGTAAATATTTTAGGACAAGTGGGTCATTCTCTGTCCCAACACCTCAATTCTTCCATTGCAGAGTGAGAACAGCCATAGGCAATTATGTAACTGGGTGGGCACAGCTATGTTCCAATAAAACTTTATTTATGGACACTTTGAAATTGGAATAATCTCCTACTATTTTCACATGTCCCAAAATATTGTTCTTTTTCTACCCAACAATCAAAAATTGTAAGAACCATTCTTAGCTTATATAGTTCCTACGAAAACAGACTGGGGGGAGGTAGATTTGGCCTGTGAACTATAGTTTATAGAACCCTGCTATTCAGTATTGAGAATAAGTACTCTATAACTCCATGAAAAAACACAGACAAGTTTCAAAAACATGTGAGAGAAACCAGGCATAGTGGAGGAGGTAACGCATGATTCTATTTATGTAAATCACTAGAGTACTTCTCCCCACTTCTCTAACCCACTTCAAGCTCAGGCCTCCTTCCTTCCTTCCTTCCTTCCTTCTAAAACACTTAAATCCTGCCTTGCCTCCTTCAGCCCACTGCAGCCTTCTCTGGCCTGCCTGAGTCCGATGGCTACCACCCATTATAGTCACCGGACCCTAAAGGAAAACACTGGACAGACCCTGGGGAATGACCCACCTCCTGGCGCACAAAGTGAAAGCACACAGTGTCCGCTCTAGAACTGCAAAGAAAATCTTCCTCACCACACTGAGCAGGGATGAGAACTGGGCCTGCCCTGGCCATTAAATCAGAGGGACGTCACGTGAAACACCTCCTTCCCGGAAATAACCACTAATTAACCACAACTGCCTTTCCAAAGGCAATCACTAAGCTATTGAAACCATCTGACAAAGAGACGTGATCAGACAGTCTCCAATTAGGGCACTGGGGATGCCTCTAGAAGCTTCCTCACACTGGGGCGCCAGGATGGCTCAGTTGGTTAAGCGTCCAACTTCGGCTCAGGTCCTCGATCTCACAGTTCATGAGTTCGAGCCCCGCGTGGGGCTCTGTGCTGACAGCTCAGGGCCTGGAGCCTGCTTCCGATTCTGTGTGTGTCTCTGTCTCAAAAATAAATAAAACATTAAAAAGAAAAGTTTCCTCACATTCCTAGCTCTCGCCTAGGAGTCTTGAACCAGCTCATCAAGTGGAAGGAGCCAAGGAAGGCACTTGCCGTGCCTCAATTTGGGGCCCGAATGATCCTTCGTTATGGGAGACTGTGCTGCCCATTGCAGGATGATTAGCAACATCCCTGACCTCTACCCACTATACGCCAGGAGTGTCTCCACCATCAAGTGAGGGGTAACCAAAAATGTCTCCAGACTTTGTCATACATCCCCTGAGGGTGTGGAATCGCCCTGCATGAGAACGGTTTCCACGTGGAAATGACAAAGCCGTGGCCTTGCCTCAGCCGTATTTCCTCCGGGAGATATCTTCCAGCCTCAAAACAAGCATTTTGAAAATTGTAAGTCATGGATGGGTCATATCAGGAGCAGCACAGAATAAAAATGCAGAGTCCTGGGCACTGGCATCAGATTCTTCCAGCCCAACTGAGCCACCCAGGCACCCCAGGATTCCCTTCCTTATGGCTGAATAATATTCCATTGTGATTATGTATGTGTGAATGTATTTCTCAAATTCTATATTAGATATGTAATTTATATAAGTATATATAATACATATTTAATACACACACAAACATATGTATATATCTCACATTTTCTTTGTTCATTCATCCTTTGACAAACACTTAGGTTGTTTCCATATCTTGGCTACTGTACATAACGCTACAATAAACACGGGCGTGCAGATATCTCTTCAAAATAATGATTTCATTTCACTGGATATCTACCCAGAACTGGGATTGTTAGATCACATGGTCGTTCTGTTTTTAATCTTATAAGGAACCTGCATATTCTTTTCCATAACAGAAACTTTCTAACATTGTATTATATATTTATTTTTACGGCCTGTCTCCCCTACTAGAATGTAAGCTTTCTGAAGGTAGGAATAAAAAAGAACGCTCAATTTTTATTTTGTGAAGTCGGGTTTCTTTCTTGTTTTTAAATGCTTATTTCATTTTTGAGAGAGAGACAGAGACAGAGAGACAGAACGCGAGTGGGGGAGGGGCAATGAGAGAGGGAGACACAGAATCCAGGCTCCAAGCTTTGAGCCTGACTCAGGGCTCCAACTCACAAACTGTGAGATCATGGCCTGAGCTGAAGCCAGAGACTTAACCAACTGAGGCACCCAGGCACCCCCAAACTGTTTTCTAAAGTGGCAGTACCATTTTACATTTGCAGTTGGAAGTATGAACATATCCATTTTTACAAATGAAGAAACCAGTGGAGGCTTGTCAGGTGATTGGTCCAAAGTCTACTTGGATTGGAGCGCCTGCATAGCTCAGTCGGTTGGGTGTTCGACTTCGGCTCAGGTCATGATCTCACGGTTCGTGGGTTCGAGCCCCGCGTCGGGCTCTGTGCTGACTGCCAGCTCAGAGCCTGGAGTCTGTTTCAGAGTCTGTGTCTCCCTCTCTCTCTGACCCTCCCCTACTCACGCTGTCTCTCTCAGAAATAAATAAAACATTAAGAAAAAATTTCAAAGTCCACTTGGATCGTCTATTGTTGCATTTAAACCTCAAATCTGGTGTTTCTGACTTTATAGTTTGCACCCTTAATACCTATGCCACAATCACCACTAAAAGTGAAACATATCCACCCACTTTCATTTCCCTTTTTTTGGTAGATTTTACTATTCCAGACAAGATGTTCAGGGAAAGGTGGTGACGTCAGATGTTTGAATTTGGGGAAAGTGCATTTGCTTTGTAGACAAATGAAGAAAAGAGCCAGAATGTGGGGATTAGAGATCCTTCAGAAACAACGGATCCAGGCAATAGTTGTCCATGGGTGACCAAATCACTAGGAATAGCTGGATGGGGAATTTATTTCTTTTAAGTTTTTATGTATTTATTTTGAGAGAGGAAGAACATTTCAAGCAGGCTCCACACTCAGTGCAGAGCCAGATGCAGGACTTGATCTCAGGGCCACAAGACCATGACGACCTGAGGGACATCAAGAGTGGGAACTCGGGCGCCTGGGTGACTCAGTCAGTTGCGCATCCGACTTCAGCTCAGGTCACGATCTCACGGTCTGTGAGTTTGAACCCCGCATCGGGCTCTGTGTTGACAGCTCAGAGCCTGGAGCATGCTTCAGATTCTATCTCTGTCTCTCTCTGCCCTTCCCCACTCATGCTCGCTCTTTCTGTCTCTCAAATAAAAAAAAGTTTAAAAAAAAAAAAAAGAGTGGGAACTCAACCAACTGAGCCACCCAGGTGCCCCTGGATGGGGAAATTTATAAAGGTGGGATCAGGCTGATGGCATCTGAACGCTCTGGTCAGCCTTAGTTACCAGCAAAAGAGAGACACAGCTAGACATCATGTCCTTCTGATGGAAGTTTCCAGCTACCTATCAGAATGGAAGCCAACATACCAATCTTGAATCTGACAAGGAAACATAATAAATGACATAAGGGGCTGTCATTAACCCATACCAAACTACGGGAAACTCTCCAGGGGTCCAGGACCAACAATCTAGCTTCTTCAACAAATGAGTTAGGGAGGGTGGGGGGGGGGAGAAGAGAAAGAAAGATGGAAAGATGGAAGGAGGGATAGAGGAAAGAAGGAAGGAAGGAAGTAGGGAAAAAAGGAAATTTTGTTAAACCTGGTTAAACAAGGTTAAATCAGTTTCACAAAGGAAGCTTGTTAACAGTATTTAGGAGATTCATTACCTAAATGCCATGAGAGGACCTTGTATGGATTCTGATTCAAACAAATAAAATGTTTAAAAAGAAAGCTGGGGGCGCCTGGGTGGCTCGGTCGGTTAAACATCCGACTTCAGCTCAGGTCATGATCGCATGGTTCGAGGGCCCGAGTCCCGCATCGGGCTTTGTGCTGACAGCTCAGAGCCTGGAGCCTGTTTCAGATTCTGTATCTCCTTCTCTCTCTGACCCTCCCCTGCTCACGCTGCCTCTCTCACTCTCTCTCTCTCAGAAATGAATAAAACATTTTTTTAAATTTTTAAAAAAAGAAAAAAAAAAAAAGAAAGCTGAGGGGCACCTGGGTGGCTCAGTCAGTTAAGCGGCCAACTTCGGCTCAGGTCATGATCTCGCGGTTCGTGGGTTCAAGCCCCGCGACGGGCTGGGCGCTGACAGCCAGCTCAGAGCCTGGAGCCTGTTTCACATTCTGTGTCTCCCTCTCTCTCTGACCCTCCTCTGTTCATGCTGTCTTTCTCTCTCTCAGAAGTAAATAAATTAAAAGAAGAAAGAAAAAGAAAGCTGTGACAGACGAGGAAATTTTAGCGCTGATTGATAGTTTTGATAAGCACAACCATGGTATTGCGGTTAAGTTTAAAAAAAATAAGTGTTGCTTTCTTCTAAGATGAAAAGTGGCGTATATACAAAGAAAATGATGCGATGTCCTCTGATATTCTTAAAAATGTTCAGTGATGGTGCACCTGGGTGGCTCAGTCAGTTAAGCAGCCAACTTCGGCTCATGAGATAATTGACCTATATTTTTCAAAAATGTCAAGGTCACAAAAGACAAAGAGAGGTTCAGAAATGGTTCCATTTAAAGGAAACTGAAAGGACAACTGAATGCAACAGTGATCTGGGATTTTCTTCTGCTTTAAAGGTCAGTAATAGGACAACTGGTGAAATCTGATCAACGTTTATAGGTTCCTGGTTTTGATCACTTTACTAAGGTTATATAAGAGAATGCTTTGTTCATAGGAAACACGGTGAGGTATTTAGGTAGGTTCATGGCTGCATGGATGGATGAAGAGAGAGAGGGAGGGAGGGTGATAGGAGGAGCCTGAACTGCTGATAAGTGGGCATCTGTCCTTATCCAGGACCAATTTCCAAATCCTTTTATATGAGAGAAATCAATTTCTTTCTCTCAATTTAAGTTACTAACATTCTCTGTTTTCCGTCATTTGCAGCTGAGCCTATAATCTTTAATTTCTTTTTTAATGTTTTATTTTTGAGAAAGAGGAAGACAGAGCATTAGCGGGGGAGGGGCAGAAAGAGAGAGGGAGACACAGGATCCGAAGCAGGCTCCAAACTCCGAGCAAACTCCAAACAGAGCCCGACGCAGGGCTTGAACACACGAACTGTGAGATCATGACCTGAGCCAAAGTTGGATGCTTAACCAACTGAGCCACCCAGGTGCCCCTGAGCCTAATAATCTTAGTATCATAATTAAAAGAAATATTCCAGGGGCGCCTGGGTGGCTCAGTCAGCTAAGCATCCAGTACCCCATTCCTGATTTCTGCTCACATCATGATCTCATGATTCATGGGATCGAGCCCCATGTTGCACTCCACACTGAGCATGAAGCCTGCTGAAGATTCTCTCTCACTTTCCCTCGCTCGTGTGAGCACATACATGTTCTCTCTCTAAAATAAAAAAATTAAAAATTAAAAATTTTAAAGTTAAAATTCAGCTCCTGCACCACACTAACCAAGTTACATGTGCTAGAAGTTAAATTAAGGACCTGCATTTTACCAGGTTATTCCAGGTCATTCTGATACTCTATAACATCCAACAGCCTCTGTAAGGAAAAAGGAGGCGAAAGTCATCTTGCAACCCTGTGAGTTAGTCTGTTCTGTTCTAGCCTCCAAGATTTGAGAGATATCAGCAAATTAGACCTTCAGATCAAGAGGATGAGATGTGACTACATTTTTCAATCAAGGACTTCGTGGGTACAAATCCCTGCCCCTCTACTCACATGCCAAGTGACCCTGGTCAGATTACTTGACCTCTATGGTGCCTTAGGCTTTTTCACTTGTCAGGGCGCCAATACTAGTTTGCTCTACAGGGTTACCTGAAACCGTTGCTTCCCATATTTTATTTTCTTCACAGAAAATAAACTTCGCGCTCACTGAAATGGCCAGCATTTGCTTTGGCTTTAATGCATTTGAGAAACATTTCTTTTTTAAAAAATATTTTTAATAAATTTTTTAATGTTTTATTTATTTTTGAGAGAGAGATAGAGACAGCATGACTAGGGGCGGGTCAGAGAGAGAGGGAGACACAGAATCCAAAGACAGACTCCAGGCTCTGAGCTAGCTGTCAGCACAGAGCCCGACACAGGGCTCGAACCCATGAACCGTGAGATCATGACCTGAGCTGAAGTCGGACGCTCAACCGACTGAGCCACCCAGTCGCCCCTTAATATATATTTCTGAGAGAGAGACAGAGACAAAGACAGAGCACAAACGGGGGAGGAGAAGAGAGAGAGGAGGAGACACAGAATCCGAAACAGGCTCCAGGCTCTGAGCTGTCAGCACAGAGCTAGACGCGGGGCTCGAACCCACAAACCGTGAGATCATGACCTGAGCCGAAGTTGGACGCCCAACCGACTGAGCTGCCCAGGTCCCCAATGAACATTTCTTGAGCACCTGCTGTGTCCTCACCACTGTTCTGAGCACTGGGGCCAAGCAGTGAACAAGACAGATAGAAGCCCCTGCTGTCACAAACTGGCATCCTAAAGAGGGAGAAAATTAACACAGGACAAAAAAGCAAAATGTGTCGTATGTTAGAGTAGCAAGGGAAGTAGGTAGGACAAGAAATGTACGTGCGGTCAGAGGCCTCACCCAGGGTGCTGTTTTACGACAGACCAGAAGGAGCAGGGAGGAGTCACGGACATATGTGGGGGAAGATCATTCTAGGCCGAGGGAACAGCAGATGCAAAGGCCCGGCAGTGGGAACGTGCCAAGAACTGCTTAAGATGTGAGAGACACGGGGGCGCCTGGGTGGCTCAGTCCATTAACCTTCTGACTTCTGCTCGGGTCCTGATCTCCCGGCTTGTGCGTTTTGAGTCCTGCATCAGATCCTCTGTCCCTCTCTCTGTCCCTCCTCTGCTCATTCTCTCTCATAAATAGATAAACTTAAAAAAAAAAAAAAAAAAGGTTCCAGAGACACAGTAATAAGACAGATGCAGTCTTATCTTCAAAGGCTCACACTTTACTGGGGAGACAGATAAACTGATCTATTTCATCCTCCCAGGACATAAGCAGGAGGACTCAACAGAGGAGATGATGGCCAGGACAGGCCTGAGGACGTGGTGTTTGGGCAGAGGCCAGGAGAGGGTAGAGGAAGCATGTATATATCTGGGCGGGGGGGGAATCTATGGACTCTGGCCTGGCCTGTGCCTCTTTCTCCTCTCAGTTTCAGCTGGGGCTCGGGTTTCCAAACAGAGATTGTCTCTGAATTGCTAGAGGAAGGGAATCCTGAGAGGGAGTGCAGACTCAGCCTCCGGCTCCTGGGTGCCCCCATGTTTGCGCTGGCGCTGGTGCGCGCTAGGCGGGGCCATAGCTTAGGGACTGGGTTCCCCCATCAAAGTTCCAAATCTATCTTCAAAGGGGCCCTGGGCCCTGGGCCTCTGGGCAGAGGGGAGCCTCATCCTGGAGCTGAGCTAGGAAGAGAGCTAGGAAGCCACCTCCCAGCTGTGTCCCATCTGGGTTTCTCTCGGTTCTGGGTACGGCTGGCAACCTACACTCCCCACTCCCTCGGTGGCCAAGAGTGGGTTGAGGATACTCTCTGGGGCCCAGGGTGGAGCTGGCAGGATCGTATCCAGATGGGCACTGCCCTGACTAGCTGTGTGACCCTGAGCAGCTCACTTACCTTCTCTGAGCCCACATCTCCACGATAGTTCCTAGTAACTCCCACCTCCTGAGGATTCACGTCTTGGAAAGTGCCTGATGAAAGTTACCCATTCCTTTGGGGAATAGTGAGCCCGGGAAGGTTATCTGGGCCCGTGCTCCCAAGACCATCTCTCAGGGAGGAACATGTACTTGCGATGAAGTAGGGGGAACCTCCCCATACCCCCCCAGGCTACCTTTGAAGGGAAGCAAAGAGGCCTGAAATCTAATCAATCACTGGGAGGGACCAGACAGATGCCCTAGGGAAAGGTCAACATTTACCCCTTTCTTCTCCTCCTCCTCCGAAACCAGCTGTGATGCTGGCTTGGGTGGGGTTCAGGGTTGGGGCACAGAATAGGAAAGCCATGGTAGCAGCCACCCTCCCCGTCCCATCCCCCCTCCAGTCATGGGGTGCTAGCAGGGTGCCGCCTTAACCCTAAAGAGACAACCACCACCAGAATGAGAGATTGAACCGTTTATTGGCCTGGGCCTGGGTCTCAGGCATGGGGGGCATTTGGGGAGCTGTACGAGGGGAGACAAGCCCTCAACTGGCTCCTTGCCCCCCAAGACCCCCTCCCCCAGCCTTTGCATTCACGAGAAATCCCTTTGAGGCATGAGGTTTCCTTCCCCAAGGAGAGCTGTACCCCAGCTCTCAAGTGGGGAGGCGAGCCAGCAATTACAAAGGGGTCTGTGCGGGGGGCCAGACCCCTCTTTGGCAGCTTCAATACAGACAGGAGACGCCAAGAGCATCCACTCAGGGGGAACACGGTGGGGAGAGTGGGTCACAGATACCACACACGCGCGCACACAAACACACATAAATATACATTTGTACCGCAATGTCCCTTCCATCTATCCATGGAATTTAGGAAAGTCCTTCTGGGGCAGGTGAAAGGACAGCACCCCGCAAATGTCCTTGGCATGCCCACCCCCGTGCCCCTCCATACAATACAACTTGAAAGGAGGTACGTTGGCTCAAGGCTGCCCTGCCCCGGGGAGATCTGGTACCTCCGCTGGGCCGTAGGTGGGAGTAGCTCTGGGGTGGTTGTTTCTATGGGGGGGGGGGAAGGTGTCCTGTGCAAACAGCTGCCCTTGAACCTTCTCAAGTTCCACCCTCTCTCACCAGGAGGCCCAGAGCCTTCCTCAGCTCCCCCAGACCAGTTTTTCCAGCCCTTGGTGATTCCTCTGTGCCCCAAATAGTGCAATTGGCCGATGAGGTCTGAGAACGGCATCCAGTCCCCCTCTCCACCCCATGGCTTCCCACCATCTCATGGAGAGAGAGAGGAAAGGGAAGAGGCCGAAGTGGCAGCTGGTGAAATTTGGGGAAGCTGTGGATTTGGGCTTTGCAACCGTCAGCCAGGGCCGCCGAGGACAGTCAGGGAGGAAGCCTCCGGCCCCTTGGGGCAGTAGTGCTGGCGAAAGTGGCCTAAGGTTGCCAGGAGGGGACAAGGGGCTAGATTCAGAGAGGGGAGCCCTGTACAGGGCAGAGTGTCAGTCGTGAAATGTTGAAATCCCTTGTAAGGGGTTGTAAGTCGTTCCTGCCCTGAGCTCCCGAGTGCTTGCCTGTTGTCACCAGGCCCTTTCCAGGTCCCCCAGGCCTCCCCATGATCCAGTTCTGAAGGGCTCGCACCAGTTACTGCACTAGCCTCTGACCCTTCAGCTCTGCCGTCCGACTGGCCACCGTCTCAGCCGGCCACCCCTGGCGTGAAGTATTTTCAATATCACCCAGGTCTGCGGCGTGGGGGCGTCCTGCTTGGCAGCCCCACACCTCTGTCCAAGGTCACCCGGTGTGTCTCCACGGAGCCCTCTGTCATGGCCTGGTGGCCCACTCAGACCATCGTGTTGCCCTCCAGGAACGTGGGCGACGTGGGCATGTGTGTGCCCCTCTCTAGAGAGCTGGAGCTGCGGAGGGGCAGGAGGCGATGCCCCGGGGTCCCGCCCCGCCGCCCTTGAACCCCCGTCGCCTGCCGGCAGCACTGCAGCGGCCTCAGTACCTCCCGCCGTAGGTCCCGGCTGCGCCACGTGTAGATGACAGGGTTGAGCAGTGAGTTCAAGGTGGCGAAGGCAAAGAAGTAGTGGGCTTTGTAGAGGATTGGGCAGGACCGGATGGGACAGGCATAGTCCAGGAGCAGGATGCTGAAGGCAGGCAGCCAGCACACAATGAAGACACCCAGCACGATGGTGACCGTCTTGAGCAGGGCCAGCGTCTGTGGGCCGGCCACGTCGGCGTGGCTGGAGCGGACCACGCAGTAGATGCGGATGTACAGAGCGACGATGGCCAGCAAGATGACAGAGAAGATGGTCACCACGCAGAGCACATAGCGCTTAGTGTAAAGCGGCAGCACGGTGGAACAGGCCTCGAGGTGGCCCAGGCAGTTCCAGCCGAGGATGGGCAGGCCTCCGAGAGCGAGGGAGATGAGCCATGAGGCCACGATAAGCAGCAGCATGCGGCAGCTCTTGTCGCTGCCGTAGAGCTTGACCTTGGCGATGGCCACGTGCCGCTCAATGGCAATGGCCAGGAGGCTGAAGACAGAGGCGGAGAGCGTGATGAAGGCGGAGCCCTCCCGGGCAAACCACTCCAGAGGGGTCAGCCCCAGCGTGACAGGGCCTGAGAGCAAGGTGTTGGCTACGAAGGCCACACCTGCCAGCAGGTCTGAGGCGGCGAGGTTGCCCAGGAACAAGTACATGGCGGAGTGGAACTTGCTGTTGCGAGCGACGGCGATGAGCACCAGCAGGTTCTCCACCACGATGGCGAAGCAGAGGATGATGATGAAGGCCGACACCACCTGGCGGGAGGTCGTCTCCTGAGTGTCCAACGTCTCCTTGGTGTAATTATAGTGTTCCAGGACCTTGCTGGGGCTTAGGTACTCTGAGTACAGGCTGCCCATGGTGGGGCTCAGTGGCCGGCCAGGGCCATGGGGCTGTCAGAGCTGCAGAGGGAAAAGACCAACAGACAGGTCAGTTCATGGCTGCTGCCTGGGCTCTGACTTCGGCTGGCTGTGGTGTGAGTCCCAGCTTCCTCACTTCTCACTGAGAGGCCGTATGAAGTCAGAACTGCCATCGCCCTTCATTTACCAATGGGAAACCCAGAGAGGCCAATTCACTTCCTGTAAGTCTCAAAGCCAGTAAGTCTCAACGTGGCAGAGACTTGCTCTAAAGCCTCCATAGCCTCTAGGCTATGCTGTCTTCCAAAAAAGAACAGAAACTCCCCCAAATACAAGCGGACTTCCAGAACTCTACTCACCTACACAGAGACTGAGCCTTGGGCAGGGCCGGGAGGGCCTGTCTCCTTGTATTCCAGAATACACGAGAGCCTGGGGCTTCATGCTGCCTGCCAACCTGGGTCAGCAAGATGCTCGCTGCTGATAGCACCATCCCCTGCTCATTACCACCCACTGCCCTCCGCTTCAGGCTGGGTCTGAGCCTTGAGGCCATGGGTGCTCCCCATGGGTGCTTGGGGAGACACCAGGGCGGCCCTGAGGTTTAAGCATCTCAGAGGTCATGGCAAATCCAGGGTTGAACCCCACTCCACCCGACATGCTGTGGGACCTTTGGCAAGTCACCGAATGTCTGGCCTCTCAAAACGTCCTCATCTGTGCAATGGGGAGAAGAAAGCCCAGTTCCTAGGGGTTATGGGAAAATCCTGTTGAATGCTACATGAAGCACCCTTGGCACAGAGCAAGCACTCAGTAAATGTTAGCCAATATATTAGCTCCCTTAGGTGCCCTCCATCCAGTCTTATAGGAGGAGATGTAGACTGAGCTAGCCAGGCTCGACTCCCAACATCCTGTTCTCATCGGCACCATCTAGCACTGCCCTGGGACGCAGGGTCCCAGCGGGGTGGGCAAGGCACTGGCAACCCCCCACCCCCCCCAGCCAGGATGAAATCCAGATGTGAGGCCCTGGAACAAACAGGGTGGAGTCCTCACCCCTCAGTCACATCCGGTGTGGGAAAGGCTGCGAGGAGGGGGTGATGGGATGGGGGAGCCACAGGAGACCAGTCTGGGAGGTCCTGGCTGGGAGGACCAGGCAGCTGCTGCAGCCTCAAGTCATGTGAGCCGAGGAGGGGGCGTGCAGCCCTGCGGGGAGGGGGCTGAGCGGAGGAGGGGGACCAGCATTTGTTTCCATCAAAGCCTGAGTCACCCCCTTCTCAGGGAAAACTGAGCCGTGGGGGGAGGGGGCGGGAAGAAGCGTGGGCAGAGAGGACAAGAAGCCAACATCATGGCCTCCTCCCAGCTTGCTGGTTGGGCGGCGGGGGTGGGGGTGGGGGTGGGGTCGCAGAGGAGCTGGTGCTGAGTGTGTCTTTCACGAGGGGGGCCAGGAGGAAGCTCCAGCCTTCAGCTGGTGGGGGAGGGCGGGGGAAGAGCCCTCCCGAGGTCCCTGGAAACATGCCGCGCAAGGACCACGTGCGCTCCAGGAGTACCGTTCCAGAAAAAGGCTGGTTAGGCCGGTTCCTAGGGAGCCTGGGAACTATGGGGGGCTTCCGGGGTCACCCGGCCACCTCAGGCCCCGGACGCCCCCTCAAAGGGGCATCCTGGCCCCGGGCCTGACAGAGGCAGCTGCTCCCCCTGGGTGAAGGGGCATCCGTCCTAGTTTGGGAACAGAGAAGGGCTTGTGCGCATCCCCGGAGACTGTCGCCCCGCCCAGATCGCCACACAGAGGCCCCTTGTTCCCCTGCCGGACCGGGCGCCCCGATGCCCTCTGCCCGATGTAGGCTGAAGCCGGCCAGGAGCGAGCTGGGCCCTGGCCTTACCGGACCGACCTTCGGGGGCAGAAACAGCCCGCGCCCTGATTGGCTTATTTTCAATCCCAGGGCGTTGAGCGATTCGCCAATTGGCCAGAGCCTCCCGGCCTCGGCATTTGATTGGCCCGGTTGGGGGCGCTCTAAGGGAAGCGCGAGTGAGCCGTCCCTCGCTGGTCAACTGCTCCTTTCAGAAGGCGGTCAAAGCTGCGGAGATGTCTCTGGGGAGAGTGTGAACCGCGCGGCCTAACCGCCGGGTCACGACAACCAGACGCCCCCAGGCTGCCCTGGCCCCCTGGGCCTTTTCTGAGGTTCATGACTGAGAATCATGGGCCCTTGCAGGCCTGGGAAACACCCTTGCGGGTGGGCGAGAAGCCCAGGGTGTGTCCCATGGCCACCCCGTTCACCCCTCCCTCACATGGGGCCACCAACCCTCTGGTCTGGCAGCCAAGAGGAAGATTTATGATGCTTCCTGGAGAAATAAGAACTGGGTTCACTCCTCACATCCCGGAGACTGACCAAAAAGTCAGTCTTCTTCCCTGGGGGTGGGGTTCAGGGAGGGGGATACTAGCAGCCTGCACCCTCACTTTCCGCAGCCCCAGGAGGCTCTCAGGGGGTCCTCAGAAGGAGGGGTAGCTCCTCTAGTCAGAGAAGGGGAAACTGAGGTTCACACCGCCTCCCTCTTCTCTTCCCCACTCCTCCCCCACTTTGCTGAAGACAGAGCTTTAAGGCAGGTCCATGCTTTCCAGAAAGAGGAAGCAAGGCCTGGAGGTTGGGACTGACAGGAGAGCTGGCCCCAGGCAGACACAGGCCTTGGCTGTTCCCCTCCCTGTCTGGCGCCCAGACCTGGCTAAATACAGGCCCTGTCTCCTGCTCGTCTCCTCCGAAGCAGCCCTAACTTCCTCCCCGAGGCTCGTAGGGGATCACTGGGCTCAGAACTGGGAATGGCCAGGCCTGAAATGGAATGAGAGGGACAAGCCACAGGGTCTGGAGATAGACCCAGACTGTTCAGGGGAGATTAGAAGAGAGGAAAGACAGCGGCTTCCAAGAGCCCCTCCTCCAAGTTCCACTGAGGCAGTTTACAGTTCAACTGTCACTTACGGATCCCATGCCACTTGCCCTAGGCCAGTGCCCTCACCTTTCTTTTGGTTTCCCTTCTGCAGGCAGGCCCACCCCACACTGCCATCCTCCACGCCGCAGCCAGGGGGAGCCATCTAATCTACAACTCCAGTACAGCCCGCACTCACAACTTCCATATTCTTCCATGGCTCCCCATTGCCCAAAATGGCCTGGCCCCTGCCCATCCAGCCACCTCCCACTGTCCCGCAGGGCCACGCAACTCCAACCACAGCGGCCTCCTGGGTGCCATCCCCGTCCCTACGTCAGAGACTTTGCTCTTCTTCCACCCGGCATGCCCTCCCTGCAAATCCTTGAATGACTGTCTCCTCGTCTTTCAGGTTTCAGTTTCAAGGTCACTGGATGGGGTGGGGGTGAGGGGGGTCTCCTCTGACTGTCAGTCTACCACAGCCACTTTCCCCAGGGCCTTTCCATTGCAGCATCTTGCTCTATCTTCACACAACTTGCCATTTTCAGAGATTATTATTGTATGTCCTGTTCTCTGTCTGCTTTGCATGTTAGGAGTGTTGGAGGCCGGCCCCTGTGGCAGGATGCCTGGCCTACAGAAGGTGCTCAGGGAACGTGTGGGTGGATGGATGGATGGATGGATGGACCGACGGATGAACGAACAAATGAACGAAGCCCCCTGGGCCCCCGAGGGTAAAGGCACCTAAACTCTGCTTAGTCCCAAACAACAGCAAAGGTTGGAGACGCCTCTGGTCGCTGGCAGCCCCCGGACTAGGCGAAGCCCAGCGCGTCTCCGCGGAGACAGCGACAGGACCCGCCCCCGCCCTCGGGCTGCAGTCTGGCCTCCTTATCTGGCGGTGGAATGCGCGGTATCTACGCTCGCTCCCGCCGGGGCCGCGCCTCCTCTCTCGCGACAGCCACACGCGAGGAATCCCTACATCTCGCGTGGGGGTGGGGAACGCCTCTCTTCATACCCTCCCCAAGGGGCTTCGTCTCAGTATTGCCGGAGGACTTAGGGGCGGGAGTGGGGGGGTGATCCCAGCTGCGGCCACACGGCCAATACAGAGCCGCCGTCGCGCCACGCGGGGGTACCGTGGGCTCAGCGCGTGGCGCCTGGAGCCTCTGACTAGGACAGTGTCGGGGGAGGGTGTGGAAATCCCCGGGTGAGTCAACTGGTGCCGGAGGAGGGGGCGAGGTTCCGACAATCTGCTGGGCCGGGGACCACGCGGGGTTCGCACCACCGCCCCATTCCTGGGCCCCAGGAGAAAGATGAGGCGCCGGAGCCACGCAGTCACGTTCCCATTCTTTCCAGAACAAAGCCACGCCTCCCGCGGGGGTGACTGAAGAAGACGAACTACCCGGGGAAACTGAGGCACGGGGGCCCACCTGCAGGCGGTGGGGCAGACTGTCCCCGGGGGGACCCCGCCCCTCGGCTTGCAGGCTCCCCGGCGCACGGCACCTTTCGCTCTCGCCCAGCCCGAGTCGGCCAGGCGGAGGGCCCTCCCCCCATCCACACTCCCCAAACCCCCTCGGATCTGCCTCCCAGTCTCCGGCCGAAAGCGCTCCGATTGCGCCTTGTGTTCGGCGCCAACTTCCTGTCCCTGAGGAAGGCGGGGAGCTCAGTCTGGGGGTTCGCGGCCGAGGCTGCACGGGCCGCCCGGAGTCGTGGAGAAGGTTCCCAGTGACCACTCCCTCCGTGCAGCAGGAGCACGGGCGGCGCGTGCGCGCCCGGGAGCGCCCCAACCCCTGGCCTGGCCCCCCGGCTCCGATCCTGCGACTTCGGGGACCCGGGCCCGTCTTTTCTGCCTTCCCCTCGCCCCGCACACTCACCTGGCTGGGCAGGCCCGGGTCCCTGCTCTGGCCGGAGGGGCTTTGGCGTCTGCGTCCCCGGGACGGCCTCGGCAGGGGCTGGGGCTGCCCGCCGGGCTGGGGCTGCGTCCCGGGGCTGGGGACCTGGGACGGAGGGGGGCGGGAGAGACACCGCCTCGGCCCCCCCACTCGCCCCGCCCTCCTCTCCTCCCCTTTCCGGCGCGGCAGCAATGAATTCCACATGTGGACGGGCGCGCGCTGGGGACGGCGGGGGAGGCGCGCGGGGTCCCTTTGTCCGCCCCCCCACCTCTCTCCCTGCCCCTCCCAGCCCCCACTCGTGAGAACTTGCCGGCGTGTGACGTCACACGACTCCGTGATGTCACGTCTCTCCTGGCCAGGTGGCTTCAACCTGAAACAACTGTCTTTGATTGCAAATATAGTCTTGGCCCCTTCCCTGGGACCTTGGAATTGGAGGAGACCATGAGATCCCCTTTGTCTACTCACCAAGGAGCCACTGAAGCACCTTTGTGTCTTTGGAACTCTGGCTTCCAACAACAAATAATCGAGTTCCTACTATGTGCCACGCCCTGCCCCAAAGACAGGGTTCTTTTTTGATCTGGGTACGACCCCTAGAAAACTCCGGAGTACCCCACAGCCTAACCTGCCTCTGCCCTTGCTGTGGTCAACCAGACAGGCAGGCTCAGATTCATCCTGCCTTCCGAGTTGCGGCCCCGTCTTCCATGCAGTTCTTTGGTTTCCCTTTCTTTATTCAGCTTTTCCTGGGCACCTCTGTGTGCCTGACTGCCGAGGTGAAGGGCACCTTCATTTACTGATGCGCAGACACGTGTGTGAGAGAAATCAGCACTAGACAACATGATAGGAGAGCCTCTCATTGCTTCACCAGATATTTTTGGGGCACCTGCTGGGCACAGCAGCGAACAAAAGCAGGAGGGGAAAAAAAAAAGTCCTCGCCTTCAGGGAACTTATGTTCAGGTGTGAGACAGCCTTTGAGGAGGGTCCTATTTGTGAAAATGTATATATAACCTTCTGTGTTTATTTGCCAGATAACATTAAGCATTTGCTATGTGCCAGCCCTTATTCTAAAAGGCTGGAGATGTATCAGGAACAAACCAGACAAAACTCCCTGGAGCTGACGTTCTATGAACCATGCTCAGAATATCCAGAATATTGCAGGCAAAAGAAACTGGTGAATTTCCTGGGAGAGGAAGTGAAAAATAAGGACAGGGCACAGGGAGGGAGGCTGCTTTCACTCTATGAACCCTCTCATGCCTTTTGATGTTTTTTTTAACATGCACATGTGTCCAATGCCAATAATAATTGACTGCTCCAGGGGCCCAGCTCTTGATTTTGGCTCAGATCATGATCTCAGTGTTGGTGACGTCAAGTCCCACCTCCAGCAGCGCACTGACAATGCTGAGCCTACTCAGGATGTCTCCCTCTCTCTCTGCCCTTCCTCTGCTTGCACACAGGCTCTCTCTCTCTCTCTCTCTCTCAAAATAAATAACTAAATAAAAGAAATGACTGCTGGATTCATAGTGTAATTAAAGGAGAGATAGGGGGCCGCCTGGGTGGCTCAGCTGGTCAAGTGTCTGACTTCAGCTCAGGTCATGATCTTGCTGTTTGTGAGTGCAAGCCCCGTGTCAGGCTCTGTGCTGACAGCTCAGAGCTTGGAGGCTGCTTTGGATTCTGTCTCTCATCTCTCTCTCTCTCTGCCCCTCCCCTACTCGCACTCTGTCTCTCTCTCTCCCTCAAAATAAATAAACATTAAAAAAAAAAAAAGGAGAGAGAGGTTCAGTGCACTTTATCTACATCATACCTCCATAAGGAATGTTGAAATGCAAAATGACAAAAAAGGATATCTGCACTCCGGTTTTCATTGCAGCATTATTCACAATAGCCAAGATATGTAAGCAACCTAAGTGTTCATCAGTGGAGGAATAGATAAAGAAAATGTGGTATGGGGATCCCTGGGTGGCTCAGTCAGTTAAGTGACAGAATTTTTTTCTAATTAAAAAAAAATTTAATGGGACGCCTGAGTGGCTCAGTCAGTTAAGTGTCTGACTTCAGCTCAGGTCATGATCTCATGGTTCGTGGGTTCGAGCCCCACGTCGGGCTCTGTGCTGACAGCTAGCTCAGAGCCTGGAGCCTACTGTGGATTCTGTCTCTCCCTCTCTGACCCTCCCCTGCTCATGCTGTCTCTCTCTCTCTCTCAGAAATAAACAAAACATTTTTTAAAAATTTAATGTTTATTTCTGAGAGAGAGAATGATCACGGGAGGGGCAGAGAGTAAGGAAGACACAGAATCTGAAGCAGGCTCCAGGCTCTGAGCCATCAGCACAGAGCCCAAAGAGGGACTCCAGCCCACGAGCTGTGAGATCATGGCCTGAGCTAAAGTCAGACACAACTGACTGAGCCATCCTGGCGCCCCAAGTGACAGACTCTCAATTTTGGCTCAGGTCATGATCTCACAGTTTATGAGTTTGAGGCCTGTAGTTAGGCTCTGTGCTGACAATGCAGAGCCTGCTTGGGATTCCCCCTCTCTCTTAAAATGAAAAAGTAAACTTAAAGAAAAGCAAATGTGATATGCATCTATATGTATATGGGAATTTTATTCAGCCATGAGAAAAAAGAAACTCCTGCCATTTTTTTTTCCTTTTTTTTTTAAATATATTTTTATTTATTTCTAGGAGAGAGAGAGAGACAGTGTGAGCAGGGGAGGGTCAGAGAGAGAGGGAGACACAGACTCTGAAACAGCCTCCAGGCTCTGAGCTAGCTGTCAGCACAGAGCCTGACGCAGGGCTTGAACCCAGGAACCGTGAGATCATGACCTGAGCGAAAGTTGAACGCTTAACCGACTAAGCCACCCAGGTGCCCCAAAACTCTTGCCATTTTTGACAGCATGGATGAACCTGGAGAAATTACACAAAGTGAAATAAGCCAAGGCGAGGAAGATAAAAACTGCTGGGTATCACTTATGTATGGAATCTAAACAAAACCAAGGAAGGTCAAGCTCTGAGAAACAAAGTAGGAAGGTGGTGGTTGCCAGGGGCTGGGGTGAGGGGGTTAAAGGGAGAGGCTGGAAAAAGAGCGCAAAAACTTGCAGGATCTAATGTAAACCGTGAGCACTCTACCTGCTAACACTGTAATGTGCAATTGAAATTTGCTAAGAGTAGAACTTCAATGTTCTCGCGCACACACAGAATAAATATGTGAGATGATCAAGGTGTTATTTAACTAGCTGTGAATCCTTTTTTAAAAATATTTTTTTTTAATTTTAAGGTTTATTTATTTTTGAGAGAGAGAGCTGCGCGCTAGAGGGGGATGGGCAGAGAGAGAGAGGGAGACACAGAATCTGAAGCAGGCTCCAGGCTCTGAGCTGCCATCAGAGAGCTCGACGCAGGACTCGAACTGACTAATTATAAGATCCCCCCACTAGCTGTGAATGAACCCTTTGGCAAGGTATACATGTAACAAATCAACATAATGTACACTTTAAATATGTCACAGTTGGGGCGCCTGGGTGGCTCAGTCGGTTAAGTGTCCAACTTTGGCTCAGGTCATGATCTCACGGTTCGTGGGTTCAAGCCCTTCATCAGGATCTGTGCTGACAGCTCAGAGCCTGGAGCCTGTTTCAGATTCTGTGTCTCCTCTCTCTGCCCCTCCCCTCCCCCACTCTCTCTCTCACAAAGAGAATAAGCATGAAAAAGATTTTAAATATCGGGGCGCCTGGGTGGCTTAGTCGGTTAAGCGTCCGACTTTCGCTTGGGTCATGATCTCGCGGTTCGTGGGTTCGAGCCCCGCGTCGGACTCTGTGCTGACTGCCAGCTCAGAGCCTGGAGCCTGTTTCAGTCTGTGACTCCCTCTCTCTCTGACCCTCCCCTGCTCACACTGTCTCTCTCTCTCTCTCTCTCTCTCCTAGAAGTAAATAAAACATTAAAAAAATTTTAAAAAAAGATTTTAAATATCTCACAGTTTTATATGTCAATGATAACTCAAGGAATCTGAAATTAAAATTAAAGGCGGGGGGCGGGCGCCTAGGTGGCTCAGTCAGTTAAGGGTCTGACTCTTGATTTCTGCTCAGGTCATGATTCACAGTCGTGACATGGAGCCCCATGCTTGGGATTCTCTCCCTCTATCTCTGCCCCTCCCCCACTTCAAAACAAACAAACATGAAAAAAAATAATTAAGGCTGCTTGATACCCAGACAATGCAACCAGTAGAAGGAAGAGATTTGGTACCCTGTTCCGTATGTATATTATGCTTCATAAAAGGTGTTGAAAAGGAAAGCAATAAAAAAGGAAATTAAAATTGACCCATTTCTGCCTATTAAGAAGTAAAAATGGGGGAGTCTTGATGTGAAACTGTCTTCGACACGGGTTAACTTGAAAAAAAGCACAGTGTAAATCAGTTTGCATTGTATGCCTGCCTGTCCAGGTGTATTCATACGGGCTGTATAAATACACACACATTTGCCTGTGGGCCCACCAGCCACCTCCGGGAGAAGGCACAAGACGTTGGTCACAGCGGTTACCCTCAGGGAAGGGAACTGGGGGCAGGGGAACAGATGGGGGGGTGCAGATTTTTATGGTGTACCCTGGAGGCCTGTTTGAAATTTTTAGCTCTTAGTACCAATTTGAAAGATTGAGGGGCACCTGGGTGGCTCAGTCCGTTGAGCGTCCCCCTCTTGATTTCCGCTCAGGTCATTATCTCACGTTTTGTGGGATTGAGCCCCAAGTTGAGTTCCATGCTGACAACGTGGAGCCTGCTTGGGATTTTCTCTCTCTCTCCTTCTTTCTGCCTCTTCCCTGCTTGTGCCCCCTCTCTCTCTCAAAATGAATAAACAAACATAAAAAAATTGGGAGGGACACGAAAAAATCAAATAGGTAACAAGTCACCAGACTTCTAGTTATAAAATTGTTCTTGTAATAAAATAATAATAGGGGCGCCTGGGTGGCTCAGTCAGTTAAGCGTCCGATTTCGGCTCAGGTCATGAGCTCACAGTTCGTGGGTTCGAGCCCCGGTTCGGGCTTTGTGCTGACACCCAGCTCAGAGCCTGGAGCCTGCTTCAGATTCTGTATCTCCCTCTCTCTGTGACCCTCCCCTGCTCATGCTGTCTCTATCTCTCTCAGAAATAAATTTTAAAAAACATTAAAAAAATAAATAAATAAAATAATAATAAATATTACCAATAATGTAAGCAATAACATGACTGATAAACATATCGGTGTTATTATTCAGCATCTTGCTATTACATAAATTTATATTAATAATAAACACATTTTTTAAAAGAGCAAACATATTTAACCAATTAATAAAGAAATGAACATTAAGAAGCAATACATTGGGGCACCTGGCTGGCTCAGGTGGTAGAGCATGAGGCTCTTGATCTCAGGGTCCTGAGTTCAAGCCCACACTGGGCATGCAGCTTACTTAAAAGAAGAAAAAAAGAAGGGGCGCCTGGGTGGCACAGTCGGTTAAGTGTCCAACTTCGGCTCAGGTCATGATCTCACGGTCTGTGGATTCGAGCCCCTCGCCGGGCTCTGTGCTGACAGCTCAGAGCCAGGAGCCTGCTTCAGATTCTATGTCTCCCTCTCTCTCTGCCCCTCCCCTGCTTGCCGTCTCTTTCTCAAGAATAAATAAACATTTAATAAAAGCTTAAAGAAAACAGAATCGGTGTATTCATGCTCCATACGTGTATGCAGCATGTATATTCATAGAGTGCTCAGTGCTAGCTCTGGCTATACCTCATTGCTGGTTTCTAAAACTGACAGGAGGAGACAAAGAAACCAGACAGTTCTAACACAGGTGGCAGGGCTTCGATGGGGAGATAAGATAAGTCAGAGGATGACTGTGCTCCTTTTACTGAGCTCAAGTTCAGCATCCAGTCACTGCCAGGCCAGACCTTCGGGTCCAATCGGACCTCAGCAAAACCTCACTAAAATCTCTACGGAGTGATGTGTGTTGTGTGTTTAGACAACCTCTAGAATCCAGGTGTTCAACCCACGGGCACAAAGCGCAAAGAAAACTAGGTCCTCTTCTCACCAGGGCGCTATCGGAGCGGAAATCTCAGCACTCTGTGGGGACCTGAAGGCTGGGGAGGAAGTGCCCCCCCTCCCACGCACTTGCCTGGCTGGCTCAGCAGTTTGGCATCCCCCCCTCCCCCAGGGACCTGGGGTGGGCGGGAATATCAAGGCCACAGACATATCCGGCTGTCTGTAGGGGGATCGAGGCTCCTAGACAAAGGTGATGTCCCCAGGGACAGCGCGAATACACCAGCAGACAACTTCCTCCTCCCCCTCGCCTCCCCCCACCTCCCACTTCTGGGTCAACTCAAGGTCTTGGCGGTCAGCTGAAGGAATGGGCTCGAAAAAGAACTGGGAAATACTGCAGGGCTAGACTTCCTGATGGTCTGAGAGGTCAAGGGGAAAGCTCAGCCCTGCCTAGGGGGCCCCTGAATGAGAGAGCAGTGGGAGAGGAATGAAATGAGGGCCCCTTTTGTTTGGGGGGCTCCCAGACAGGGGGAAGGAGGAGGAGGAGGCTTGGATCAGCCTCCAGGATGGTGGCTGGCGCTCCCCGAAACACAGACAGACAGTGCTGGGCGCGGTTCTTCGAATCCTCACGACTCCAGCAAGGTGGTGTTATTGTAAATATCACCCGGCTGTTTATAATAGACCTTGTTTTTTAGAATAGTTTGAAGTTCAGAGCAAAACCGAGGGGAAAGTACCGAGACTTCCCATCTATCTTCTGCCCCCACACACGTACAGCCTTCCCACTTGCCAATTCCCACCAGTGCGGCCCATTTATTACATGGGATGGACCTCTCGTCATCCAGAGTCCATGGTTTACATCGGGGTGCGCTCTTGGGTCCAGAATGTAGCCACCATTACGGCATCGCACAGGGTAGTTTCTCTGCCCTAAAAATCCTCTGTGCCCTGCCTATTCCTCCCTCCCTCCCTCCCCGTGGACTCCTGGCAAGCTCATCTATTTCCTGCCTTCATAGTTTGGACTTTTCCTCATCACCTCATTTTAAAGGAAACCAAAGCACGCAGCAGCGGCGGGATTTGAACTAGAACTCCTCACCCTCTTTCTCATCCTGTGCCCCCGCCCGAGCCCCGAGCCAGTGACCCCCATCCCGGAGCCAGTGGGTGGAAATAGAAGGTCAGTGCTTACCACTCGCTTACCACTCTGGACCACATCCTATCGCTGGTGAGATGTGGAACATTCTTCTCCTTAATCCCCAGCCTCCCTGGGCCTCCACCGTCCTCCCTAACCCCCAGCTCTTGGCTTTTGGCAGGAGGAATTGCATGAAGAGAAGTGTCTGAGACAGGTCCAAAGTTTCTCATCGTCACCACAGCGCTGCGGGAAGGGGCCCCGACTGCAGAGAAGCCTTCCAGATGCTGATCTTGGCAGGCGGTGGAGCTCCAGCCGTCTCGCGCACCCATAGGCTCGTGGCCCACTCTCAGCTTCGGGGATGGGTGGGAGAGTCTTAGTCCTTCTAGCCTAGGAAGGGTGGGCCCTCTCTTTGGAGGGGGGAGGCAGGCAGTTAGGGGAGAGGGGAGCGTCAGAGGCCAGCTTCTCAGCAGGCCCACCCCCAGAATAGTAACAAGAACTGAGTCATATATAACATGCCGGTTACTGTCCTAAGTGCATTGTGAATATCATCTCATCCAAATCTCACAGCTGCTCCCTCAACCAGAGAACAGATAGACATAGAGCAGCACTTACACGAGAGACCACGCAAGGATATAACCTTTGTCGGGGCCCCTGGGGGGGCTCAGTCGGTTGGGCGTCCGACCTCGGCTCAGGTCATGATTTCATGATTCATGGGTTCGAGCCCCGCATCAGGCTCTGTGCTGACAGCCAGTTCAGAGACTGCAGCCTATTTCAGATTCTGTGTTTCCCTCTCTCTCTGACCCTCCCCTGCTCGCTCTCTCTCTCTCAGAAATAAATAAAACATTAAAAAAAAAAGGATATAATTTTTGTCACCGCTGGCTCCCAAGGTGAGGAATCAGTGACATATAACAACACAGATGAATCTCCAGTGTGTTATCTGGAGGGAAGAGTAGCCAGACTCAAAAGGCCACGTACTGTATGATTCCATTTCTTTCTTTCTTTTTTTTTTTTAAATATATATATTTTTAAATGTTTTATTTATTTCTAGGAAAGAGAGAGAGAGAGACAGTGTGAGCAGGGGAGGGTCAGAGAGAGAGGGAGTCACAGACTAAAGCAGGCTCCAGGCTCTGAGCTGGCAGTCAGCACAGAGCCCGACGCGGGGCTCGAACCCACGAACCGCGAGATCATGACCTAAGCGAAAGTCGGCTGCTTAACCAACTAAGCCATCCAGGCGCCCCGTTTTTTTAAATATTTTTCATTGTTTCTGAGAGAGAGAGACAGTGTGAACAGGGGAGGATCAGAGAGAGAGGGGAGACACAGAATCTGAAACAGGCTCCAGGCTCTGAGCTAGCTGACAGCACAGAGCCCGATGTGGGGCTCGAACCCACAAACCGTGAGATCATGACCTGAGCCAAAGTCGGAGGCTTAACCGACTGAGCCACCCAGGTGCCCCTGTATGATTCCATTTCTATGACATTCTAGAAAAAGCCAAACTATACGGGTGGTGAACAGACCCGTGGCTGGCAGGAGCTGGGGACGGCACAAAAGGGCACAGTGGAGGGGTCCCTGGGTGACTCAGTCAGTTAAGCGTCCGACTCTTGGTTTCTGCTCAGGTCATGATCTCACAGTTCATGAGATCGAGCCCCTCGTTGGGCTCTGCACTAGATGTGAAGCCAGCTTGGGATTCTCTCTCTCCCTCTCTCTTTCTGCCCCTGGCCTGCTCTCTTTCTCGAAATAAATAAATAAACATTAAAAGGGGGGGGGCACCTGAGTGGTTCAGTTCGTTAAGTGTCCGACTCTTGGTTTCGGCTCAGGTCATGATCTCACGATTGGTGAGTTCAAGCCCCACATCAGGCTCTGTGCTGTCAGCACTGAGCCTGCTTGGGATTCTCTCTCTCCCTCTCCCTCTCTGCCTCTCCCCTGCTTGCTCTTTCTGTCTCTCAAAATAAATTAATAAAGTTCAAAAAAGAGGGGACACAGTGGAAACAATTCTGTATGTTGATTGTGATGGTGGTTACATGACTATGTATGTTTGTGGGAGCTTGAAGAACTGTACACATAAATTGAATCTTAAAACAAACAAAACACAAATGCCTCATGGCTGCTTTACATCAGTCGGGGTCTACACAGGAAACTAGAAATATCTCACACAGAGGGGATTTAGCACAGGGCTTGGTTATACGGATGAAACACCAAAGTTGGGGAAAGGGTTAGACTATTTAGAAATTCACAGAGAGGGAGGCCATATCCAGTGGGAGATGCTGCCAGAAGCCGGTGGGGAGAACTACCCTGCCCCCCAATCCTGGCCCTCTCCGACCTGCCCTCAGTGCCTGCCATTGGGCTAAATCTGAGCAGAAGCCAGTGGACTAGGGCATGACTGTGTAAGGGGCAGCCCCGAGCCGTGGGGCGCGGCAAAGCAGGGAACGGATGATCTGACAGCGCACAGGCCACGGCTCCCACAAACCATGTGAAGAAGAGTAATTATAGTCCCATTTCACAGAGGAGGAAACTGAGGCCTGGAGAGCCCAGGTGCCCTGCCCAGGGGTTCAAGCCCTTTTTTTTTCTGCTCCACTTCTCCACTCCCCATCTGGGCTGGACAGAAGGGAACTGAAGGTAATGGAAATGTCTATATGCAAATCCGTCCTGTCCCCAGGGGCTGGCGGGCGTGCTGCTGCCTGGGGAGACTCACCTCCGCCTCATGCTTGGTGATTACCCACAAACTGAGCTGCACACAAACACGCAGCAGATGTTTTGGCAGTGATGAGGGAGCAGCTCTCCCCGGGAGGCCAGGCCCCCTCATCAAGCCTGTATCCATGCCCTGCGTCTCCTCTCTGACCGTGGCCCCCAGTATTCCATCCTTGACCTCTCTCTGGCCTTTGTGAAATACTCTGCACAGTCCCGAGGGACCAGGAAAGGCCAGAGGTTGCCTGGGGTCCTCCAGCCTCCCGTGGGCGCTCCCTAAGTTGCTATCATGCCTGTGGCCAGGCCGGCAGACATCCGCTCGGGGCTGCAAGGCTGACATTTGCCACAGGCCACCGGGGACAGAGGTCACCTGCAACTGAGCTTTTGACCCACAGGGGTGGGCTAGAAACATCAACCTTTGACCTGCACCCAGGCTTGGGCCAAAATGGTCAAACTTTGAGCCTTGCCGTACGCGGGTCTCAAGGTCATTGCCTCTCTCTCATTAAGGCTCACAGTCAATATGCGGGTGGAGGGTTCCTGTGCAAACTTCTTTCTCTACATCACATTGGTTCCATGACCACGTACCGGGAACATAAGGGTGCCCGCCACGCTTCTTAGCAATGAGGCCCAGCCGTGAAAGAAAGAAAGGCCTGGTCCTCCAGGAGCCAATGTCCTAGCAGGGTGGGGGTGGGGGGAGGCAGGCAAGAATCAAGACAAAGAAGAACATGATAAAGACCATGATATCACCTGTTAGAATGTGGTAGACTTACTGGAAACCGTGGTAGTGGGAAGGCACGTGAGGAATGTGGGGTAGGAAGGGAACAGTGACTTTAGACCCAGTGTCACCTGGGAAGTGACATTTGAATAAAGATGCAAAGGAGGTGAGGGAGTCAGGCAGATATTTAAGGAAGAGAGGTCCAGGGAGAGGGAAGCACCAGTGCAAAGGACCTGAGGCTGGCACCAGGCTGACAGGTTCTGGTGAGAAGACCAGTGTGGCCTGAACTGCAGAGTGATAAAGGGCGAAGGTTGAAGGAAGGGAGAGCACATCCTGCAAGGTACCCCCCACAGGACTTGGGCTTTTGCTTATAGCAAAATGAGAGGCATGGAGAGAGGGCTCTGAGCAGCGAGGGGACGTGATCTGATTCAGGTGTCTGTGTGGAGGGAGAAAGACTGTAGGGGAGCGGGGACGGAAGGAAAGAGAACTCTGCTCACACGGCTCCGTAGAGAAGGGTTTGTGTATGCCCCCGCTTATAACGACGAGGAGACCAAACTCTTGCAAGAGCTGACTGGTTCCCCATGGGTACCTGGCCAATTAGTGACACCCCCTAGGTTTGAATTTGTGTCTATGTGACTACAGTGTCATTGGGTAAATATATGTGTGTGTGCGTGCGTGTGTGTGAGCGCGCACCTTATGTGCCTGCAGCATCCGGGGGAATGGAGATCTTGAAACCCAGGAGACAAAGGGAGGGCTTTCTCTGTTTCCAGTAAGACCCCTGCAACAGTTTGAGGAGCAAAGGAATTCACTCAAGAAACACGTATTGAGCCTCCGCTGCGTTACAGGCACGATCTCGGGTGCTGGGGCTACAGCAGGGAAGGAGACAGAGCAAAATTTCTGTCCTAGGGGTTTATATTCTAATCCGGGAGACAGGCAAAAAGCATAAAAACCCAGGAAATTACAGAGGATGTTAGAAGATAAATACTGGTGGAAAAAAACTAAGACAGGATAAGGGCCGGGAGTGGGGCTTGCAGTTTTGAATAAGGTGGTCAGGATAGGCTTCACGGAGGAGGAAACACGTGAGCAAAGAATTGACGGAAGTGAGAGACAGAGCCATGTGAACACCTAGGAAAAGTAGGTTCCGGCTGAAGGAACAACAGTGCAAAGGCCCTGCGGTGGGTTCAACTCGAATGAGTTGCCGTCAGGAAGGTCCAGACGGCCACCTCGAAGCCACTCTCTCCCCACTTCCGGCCTCTGCAATCCTGCTTTTTCAGTCTGGAACACCTTTTCTCCTCTGGACAAACTCCTGATGGACCCTCAAACCTTAACCCTCAGGTTACAGCTTTAGGGAAGTCACCTCTTCACCCCCGGCCCCCGGGGTGAAGAGTTCTTCCCCTGGGTTTCCACAGACCCTGTAGACCTCTCTTCCTCTATTCTGATTCCTCAGTCTTCTGTACTGCACCGTATCTTAATGTCTGCTGGATTTACCCACGCAGTACACAGTAAGTGGCTAATAAATCATTAAGCAACTAAGAACTGTTCCATCATTTGTTACATGAAACCCAAACTTCCTGGCGCAGGACAGACTTGTAAATCTGCCTGTGAAATCATAAACTGGTTCTGGCAGGAGACACACGGTTATAGTAGTGGCTTTTGGGAGAGGAACCAGGAGGGGCAGAGGTCAGAGACTGGAGGAGATGTTTCATTCTAGCTATACTTTTGTTGTAATTGTTCACATTTTCTTTACCCGGTGTGTGAATTACCTATGCAAACATAAAACGAATGAATAGAATTCTACAACATAAAGGATTTAAGGACCTTTTTAAATTAGAAAGTAGGTGAGGTGTTTTGGTTTTTTTTTTTAATGTTTTATTTATTTCTGAGAGAGAGACAGCATGAGCAGGGGAGGGTCAGAGAGAGAGGGAGACACAGAATCTGAAACAGGCTCCAGGCTCTGAGCTAGCTGTCAGCACAGAGCCCAACACGGGGCTCGAACCCACAAACCTCAAGATCATAACCTGAGCCAAAGTCCGACGCTTAACCCACTGAGCCACCCAGGTGCCACAGTTGGTGAAATTTTAAATTCACACCCACAATTATTCCAGCAGGAATAGAGTAAACAGTGAAATACAATGTAAATTTTTATTAATATCACACAAAAATATCTGATACAGATAAGATTTTAAAAAAAGCACCCACATCTTTACCATAGCATTTAAGTCCTCCGGGGTCCACCTCACTCCTGCTTTGGCTCTTGCCTTGTTTTAATGATAAAACTTACCTTCAATAACAACAACAACAATAATATCATCATTAAGTGTTCACTTTGTGCAAGGCATGGCGGGCTTGACCTTCAACATTTCACTGAAGTCTCACGACCTCTCCATTTTCCAGATAAGGCAACTGAGGTTGGCTCCCAGACCACGTTCTAGGCCACTGAGATCCTAATCCAGGCCACCCTGGCAACCCGGGGTTTCAGACTTGGCGGGGCAGCGAAGTGAGGGGTTCGTGACGCCCTCTGGAGGTCGCGCGGAGAAAGCGGTCAAGAACCTAAAAATGAACATTTGAATTTCCGTAAGGATGAGCAATGAGGGAGGCGATCCAGGATCTGCGGGCTCCCCACTTCGCTCTGTTTTCGGAGAGCGGTCTGACAGCGGACAGCACCCTGGCCTAGGAGGTGGAGCAGACAGACCTAACCTTTGGTTTGAGGGGGAACGTACCCCTGGTTTGGGGCATCTGAGAGAAGAGGCACGGTCCCCCAGGCTCAGTCCTAAGCGCTTTCCGTGCGAGACAAGGTCCTGCACTTCAACACACAAAAGCACGTTATAGGAAACCGCAAAACCTCAGAGATTACAGGAAGCTACGCGGGACGCGAAGGAGCGTGTAAGGCATGCCCGACATCAAAAACGTAACAGTTATTGGTCGTGTTCTCCTAGAGCCCGCCCCAGAACCGCCCAGACATAGGCGGGGCCACTTTTCCAGGCTTAACGCTTATTGGCTGAGCCAAGAGGGTACCTTCCAGCACGGAGGTCTCATTGGCTGAATTCCTTCTCTTAGGGGGCGGGACCCTGAAAAAGGGCTGGGCGTGTGCAGGGGGCGAGGCTGTTTGCTGTAAGTCGCATTTTCAGGTGTCGCACAGGGTCCTTTAGGCCAGGCGTGAATATCGGGGCCTGGGGGTTCGTCTTGGGGCGGAGATGGAGGCCCACGCTGGGCCAGGCCCCGCCGTCTTCGCTCTGGCACACTCAGCTTTCCAGCGCCGAGCCGAGCGGGGTGGGCGGTGTCGCCGGCGTGACGTCATCGCCAAGCGTCCGGCACACCCAGAAGGAGCCGTGACCTCTCCGCGTGGGGAGCTGCGGGACAATGCTGCAGCTAGTACGGGCCGGGGCGCGGGCCTGGCTTCGGCCCACCGGCTGCCGGGTGAGGCCGGGGACTGGGGGCGGGGTGGGAGGACAAAGGTTGGCGGTTCCGGGCGCCGTCGCTCACGCTCGCCCACCGTTCACAGGGCCTGAACTCGCTGGCGGAAGAGGCGGTGCAGCCGGCGACGAAGCCAGAGGCAGTAGTTAGCGCGGGTGAGGTTGCCAGGGTCGCCCCTGGAGGGGCGGCGACCGGGAGCCCCGACGCTCGGCCTTGACCCTTGACCTCCCTATGGCTTCAGGTCCCCAGGCGCCCGTGCTGCGCAGGTGCGAGCTCCCGGTCCCCGCGTCCCGGCGTCCGGTGCAGGCCTGGGTGGAGTCCCTGCGAGACTACCAGCAGGAGCGTGTGGGTCTGGCCGAACTGCACCCCGAAGTTTTCGCCACGGCGCCCAGGTGAGTGGGAGTGAAACGGTGGACTGAGTGCCAGAGGGATGCGACGCGGGGCTTTGGGAATCACACGATGATCTGGGCTCGAGGCTCGGTTTCTCCCGCCTGCCAAAAGGGGATGATGATTTTCCCAGCTACAGAGTTGTGTGAGGTTGAGATCTAAGAGGTAACATCCCGGAGGGGTTAAGACGCGTGAGTGACTGGGTTCAGGTTCCTGCCTTCCTCTCTTGTGTTTCCGTGTCCCCATTCTGTCAGACCTCAAGAGTTTGCTGTGATGACGAGGTGGGTTAATTCTGGCGCATAAAAAGTTCTATAGGTGTAGATTATCGTTGCTGTTAATTGAGTTTTGTAAAAATGAGCACCGACGACGGTTAAGCCCTTACTGTGTGCCTGGCATAGCCTGTTTGCAGTTTGGTTAAGTAGACCCTCCTAGCAACCTTAGGGTCAGTTATTCTTGCTTTGTAGATAAGAAAGCTGAGGGCACAGACAGGTTAAGAAATTTGCTCAGTGTCACACAGCTTGTAAGATTTAGAGCCAGGAGGGGCACCTGGGTGGCTCAGTCGGTTGAGCATCCGACTTTGGCTCAGGTCATGATCTTGCAGTACGTGACTTCGAGTCTCATGTCCGGCTCTGTGCTGACAGCTCAGAGCCTGGAGCTTGGTTCGGATTCTGTGTCTCCCTCTCTCTCTTCCCTTCCCCTGCTCCTCTCTGTCTTTCTGTCAAAAATAAACAAACATTTAAAAACTTAAAAAAAAAAAAAAGATTTAGAGCCAGGATCTCCACCTTACGTGGACCAGCTTCTTGGGCTGGGTTCTGGCTGGCCAAAGTTTATGATACTTCTGAAGTGCATCATATCTGCCCCGTAAGTGCTGTTAATTTGTTACTATTACTGATATTGGTATGGTTTGCCCCCCTGCTTTTCCAGAGTCCCAATCTAGTAGAGGGTGACAAAAGAAATTAAAAACAACATATACAGAGGGGCACCTGGGTGGCTTAGTCAGTGAAGCCTCTGACTTGGGCCCAGGTCATGATCTCACAGCTCGTGAGTTTGAGCCCCGCGTCGGGCTCTGTGCTGACGGCTCAGAGCCTGGAGCCTACTTCAGATTGTGTGTCTTCCTCTCTGCCCCTCCCCCACTCGTGCTCTGTCTCTCCTTCACAATAAATAAACATTTTTTAAAAATGTAAAAAAAAAAACAAAACCATATACAGAGTCCCAATCTAGTTGAGGGCGACAAAATTAAATTTAAAACAACGTGGGGCGCTTGGGTGGCCCAGTGGGTTAAGCATCTGACTCTTGATCTCTGCTCAGGTCAAGATCCCACGGTCAGGGGCGCCTGGGTGGCTCAGGTGGTTAAGCGTCCGACTTCAGCTGAGGTCAGATCTCATGGTTCATGGGTTCGAGCCCTGCATCAGGCTCTGTGCTGACAGCTCAGAGCCTGGAGCCTGTTTCAGATTCTGTGTCTTCCTCTCTCTCTGCCCCTCCCCCACTCATGCTCTGTCTCTCTCTGTCTCAAAAATAAACTATAAAAATTTTTAAAAAAAAGATCCCACGGTCAGTGAGTTGAGCCCTGCGTTGGGCTCTGCACTAACAGGGCAGAGCCTGCTTGGGATTCTCTCTCTCTGTCTCTCCCCACTCCTTGGCGCACGCGTGCGCTGTCTCTCTCTCTCTCTCAAAGAAATAAACTTAAAAGAAATTAAAAACAACATATTTTGTTTATTCTATAAATACTTAGGCAGCATCTGCTACGTGCCAGATCGCATGCTAGCTGTTGGGAATACAGCCGTGAATGGGCATTGAGGTTGCCAGTGTTGCTTACAGTCTAGAGCAGGGTCAGCAGACTTCTCCCGTGAAGGGCCAGCCAGTAAATATTTTGAGCTTTGCCGGCTATAACGTCACCATGGCAACCACTCATCTCTGATGTAGCGCAAGAGCAGCCAGGACAGTTTGTAAGCAAAAGCGGAGTCGTGTTCCAGTAAAACATATTGACAGGAACGGGCAGCGGGCCAGATGTGGCCGCCTAGCCTCGGTTTGCCAATCCCAGCAGTCACGTCCGATGTAGCCACGTAATGTGAGTCACACGCAGAATTTACATTTTGCTAGTAGACGCATTAGGGGAAAAAAAATAGGAAGAAACAATCATTTATTGTATTTAACCTGCTGTATGTAAGACATTGTCATTTCAACATGTGGCACTGGCCACGGTTCGGGCATTCGGTAGCCACACCCGTGGCCAGTGTCTGCTGAATGGAATCTCAGGACTAGAGAGTAAGGTACTGTGAGGAGCAGGAAGAGGTAGCTGTCTCCCTAGCACGGAGGCTTCTCTCAGAGATGCTGTTTGGGCTGAGGAAGGGACCAGCCAGGGGAAGAGCGTTTCCGGCGGAGGGAACAGTGAGCGCGAAGGCACGGAGGCTGGACCCCATCTCACAGAATGGAGATGGCACGGGCCCGGAGGTGGTGCGACACGGGCCAGAGGGGCGCGGGGGTGGATGGCACAGGGCCCTGGAACCGGGAGGGAGGAGCTCCTGTTTGCATCTGGTGAGGTGGGGAGGACTTCAGTGGGAGGTGGGCCTTTCACGTCCTCTTCATTCTCCGTAGGATGGATATCTTGCATCAGGTTGCCATCTGGCAAAAGAACTTCAAGAGAATTGTGAGTGCCCGGGGCGGGGGGGGGGCGGGGGGAGGGCGGGGAGGGACGCAGAGGGAAGTTCCTAGACTGCTAGACCCAGGCCTTCTCCTCTCTCTTCTGAACCATTCACCGATGGGCTACTTGCCAGGTGTTTTCTGAACACCCACAGTGCGTTAGGCACCGTGCTCGGGGACAAGATAAGCAAGATCTCTTATCCTCACGAAGCTCGTAGTCTAGTCGGGAGAGGTGAACTCGAATCGACTAGTAAATACGTAATTAGTGAAGTTGGCCCAGAGAAAGGGACGTTGAACCTCAGGGGTGTGGTAGGTGCTAACTAGGTAAAGGGGGGCAGTGGCCCTAGGGTAGAGGTAGTGGGAACAGCAGATGCAAAGGTCCTGCGGCAGGAGCAAAAGGGAGGCGAGTGCAGTCACAGAGGCCGGCAGAGCAATGGGGAGGAGTTTGGAGATTTTGTCAAGTGCACTGAAGAAGCCGCTATCAATCAGGGTCTCTCTGTTTCCCGTCCACTTACCTCCGAGACCTAGTGAGTCCTCCTCCCTGGTCCACCCTGGTCCTAGAAATGAAGTCTTCAGCCTGGCGTTGGAAGTCCCTCATCGTCTCCCCACCCCCTACCTCTCCCTGATTTCCTCTAGCCTCGGCACACACCTTTCCCCGCGCCACTCCTTCCTGTCAGTTGCCACCACATTAAAATCATTCAGAAAATACTGAGCGCCTGGTGTGTGCCAGGCAGCAGAGAGGCTCACGTTCTGGAGTGGACAAGGGAACTCTTGATTTCCTTACCCTTCCTTCCCTCCCACAGTGCTGTGTGCTTGTCCCGGCGGGCCCCTAATCTCTGTGTCCCTGCCGGGCTCCCCAGTGCCAAGGCCAGTCTGCCCAGCTCGCTGCTGTCTTCCCAGGCCTGCTGTCCTTAAGCCGCGACGACGTCTGCCTTGGGAGCCTGACCCTCTCCTCCCTTTGTGCCCGTAGAGCTACGCCAAGACCAAGACCAGGGCCGAGGTGAAGGGTGGGGGCCGGAAGCCGTGGCCACAGAAGGGCGGTGGGCGTTCTAGGCACGGCAGCATCCGCTCCCCGATCTGGCGAGGAGGTGAGCGAGGCGGGGGAGGGGGGGGTCCTCATGTTTCTGCACACACATCTGGGGTGACACCTCGTCAGTCCCGTCCCTTCTCCCTGGGCCGGGCAGCAGGACTCAGGCCCACGGACCTCACTGCCCGTGTGCGGGTCAGAGACCTGAGAGTCCACTTCCCAGCCCCCGCCCGCTGCGGCCTCAGCCTCTCTCGTCAGACTGTGGCCACAGCCCCTTTTGGGCCTGACTCCCATTTCACTTCTCGTGGCCTGCACCGCACACGGCACCCGGGGCGCTCTCTTCCTAAACCTCCCAGTTCCTGCAGCCTCTTGGGGAAGTCTGAGCTCCCTACCTTGGCATTCCAGGCACGGGTGCCCGCAGGCCCCCTCCCCTCCCGCCTTGTCCCTCCACCTCCCCACCTTCCATGGCCAGCTCTTCTCCTCCTCATGATGTGTTTGGGCTGTGCCTCCCCCAGGAAGTCCTCCCTGACTTCCTTTGGGCCTCCCATCCCCAAAAACTCCTTTCTTGCCCCAGAAAGACAGCCCTGATTCCCTCTGCCGATGCACCCGTGTCTGAATAGGAATGACAGGAGGCCAGGGATTCTGTCCATCTTGTTCCCTGCTGCGCTCCCAGGGCCCAGCAGAGGACCCTCACTCAGGGTTTGACAGTTGAGGAAATCAAGGCCCAGTGAGGGAAAGTCACCTGTCCCGGATGATGCTCAATCCAGCATCCCATCTCCATCTCTACCCGAGGCCCTGTCCTCTTTGCCGGTTCCGTTTGCCTGCTGGCAGCCTCCCTACGCCAGCCACTGTGACAGATTTCTGGCCCCAAGCCCAGCGGGGGCCCTGACCTGTCCGCGCCCCGCTGTCTCTGCAGGAGGCATTGCCCACGGCCCCCGGGGCCCCACGAGCTACTACTACATGCTGCCCATGAAAGTGCGGGTGCAGGGCCTCAAGGTGGCACTGACCGTCAAGCTGGCCCAGGTACGGGGGCTGCTGGGGTCCTAGGGTGTGGGCCGTGGGGCCTGAGCCGTGGGGGGGCTCCGACCATCCTTTCTTCCTAATAGGATGACCTGCACATTGTAGACTCCCTGGAGCTGCCGACCTCGGACCCCCAGTACCTGACGGAGCTGGCCCGCTACCGCCACTGGGGGGACTCTGTGCTCCTTGTGGACTTGTGAGGGTGCGGGGCAGAGCAGGGGTGGGGTGGGGGGGTGCCGTCCTCTGCAGTGCTCACCTCCTGGCCTCCGTTTCAGAGCACATGAGGACATGCCTCAAAACGCTGTGGCGGCCGCTTCCGGGCTCAAGACCTTCAACCTGATCCCGGCCGTCGGTGAGCCGAGGGCCCCGGTTCTCCCCCTGGGGCCCCGAGAGTCCATGGGCGAGTTCAAGTTCTATACCTGCCACTCACTCAGTAGCTGGGCGGCCTTGGGCAGTGGCCACCCTCCCCCAGCCAGCCCTCAGCTTGTCCAGACGGAGCATCGGGAAAATGCGATCCTTACAGAAAGGCTCTGAGGTTGTGTCTGTCCCAGCTCAGTCCTCGGTGCCGGGCACGGAGTGGCTCCTTACTCAGAGAGGCTGAGAGGTGGGATCCATCCGGCCTGGGCGTGTCCCACCCGGCACCACAGTGGCTCAGCCCCCAGAGGGCTCTCTCTGTGTCCTGATTGCCCATCATCTGGCTACATTCCGACGGGTGCTGGGGGGGTGGGGGTTCCTCACAGGCACCCTGGCACACGAGGCTCAGGCCCCAGAGCATAACGTCACCCTCTGCTCCAGTCTGTTGCCTCCCCCTGTCAGCTCACAAATCCAGAATTCAACCACTCCTTCCCACCCAGCACCGCCATCTCCCTCCTGGCCCTGCGGGGGTCATGTCTTCCCTGGTTCGTTCTACACTCTGTTCTCCCCTGCGGCCACCAGAGGGCGCCCGCCTCTGCCCACAGCCCTCGGGGTCCGCCTCCCTCCCGGTCAAAGCCCAAGTTCTTCCCATCCTCCTGCATGACTTGACCCATCCCCTCCCTGAGCTCGCCTCCACCCCTTTCCCTCCCCACTTGAAGGCGGCCAGGCCTCCCGCAGCGCGTTGTTTATTCATCCGCTCTGCCTAATGTCAGGGTCAGTGCCCCGGTCATGGTAGGTGCCTCCCTGCGTGAGGTGAGCAGCACAGCCCAAGCGCAGGGCGGAGCCAGGCACGCAGGAGGCTCTTGATCAGAAGTTGAGCCGGGGACACCCCGTTGCCTGGGGTCTTGCCATCAGTAAGCCGCTAGACTGCAAGAGTCATGACCCCACAGCGGACGCTGGTGCCCCCATAGTAGGGAACACAGGGAGGAAAAGGGGCCCCGGGTGCGGTAGGCCAGCCCAGCCTCGACCACCCTTCTCCCCTTACCCCTAGGCCTGAACGTGCACAGCATGCTCAAACACCAGACCCTGGTCCTGACCCTGCGGACGGTCGCCTTCCTGGAGGAAAAGCTGCTCTGGCATGACTCACGCTACACGCCCCTCTACCCCTTCCGCCTGCCCTACCGGGACTTCCCCTGAGCCACAGCCCTGTGCCCCTCGAGGGCGGGGCCGCCCCCCTCCTGGACAGCTCGGCGCCCAGCGGCTGCTCTGAGTCGGCCAAGCCGCCGGCGGGCATGTGGTGAGCGGCCGTCACTACCAGGAAGAGGTGACTTGGCAGAGAGCCCGACTGAACTCTGGCCCCCAATTTTCTCTTTCATTTTTAAGATAAATTTTATTTTTTAATCCAAGAAGAGAAACGGATTATTTGTAAATAATTCCACCTGGTAAATCAGGCTCTTTCCTGAGTACAAAGGCCGGGCTGCTGGGTACCTCTCCTCCGGGGCAGCCTCGGGGCCATTGACGGCAGTGACCTTCAATCAGCTTCCCAAGGACGACTCAGACGCCAGGAGCCAACAGCACTGCTGTCCCTCTTGGCGCGTCCCCATTCCAGAGCACTGTCACCACGAATTCACATCCCTGATGGGGTCTGTGGTGCCCTTGGTCATGGTCCTTCATGCCAAGCCTTGAGTTTGAGTCTAAAAATGGGAAGTGCAAACCTGAGCTGTCGTCATGATTTCCCCTAAGCAGAGTTTGAATCCATGTGGTTAATAAATGAGCAAATAAACACGTTTTTTAGAAAACACCAAACTTGTATCCAAATTCTTTTTTCTTTCTTTTTTTATATTAAAAATTTTTTTTAAATTTTATTTATTTTGAGAGAGAGAACATGAGCAAGGGAGGGTCAGAGAGAATCTGAAGCAGGCTCCACACTGTCTGTAGAGCCCAGTGTGGGGCTCGAACCCACAAACCATGAGATCATGACCTGAGCCGAAACCAAGAGTCAGACACTTAACTGAGTCACCTAGGCACCACCCTCCTACACCTTTTCTTAAATGTTTACTTACTTTTGAGAGAGACAGTGCAGGTGGGCAAGGGACAGAGACAGAGGGAGACACAGCAGCAGGCGCCAGGCTCTGAGCCTGATGTGGGGCTCGAACCCACGAACCGTGAGATCATGACCGGAGTTGGACAGTTAACCGACTGAGCCACCCAGGCGCCCCCCAAACTGGTATCCTAATTTTTTTTTTTAATTTTTTTTTTTAATGTTTTTATTTCTAGGAGAGAGAGACAGCGTGAGCAGGGGAGGGTCAGAGAGAGAGGGAGTCACAGACTGAAACAGGCTCCAGGCTCTGAGCTGGCAGTCAGCACAGAGCCCGACGCGGGGCTCGAACCCACGAACCGCGAGATCATGACCTAAGCGAAAGTCAGACGCTTAACCGACTGAGCCACCCAGGCGCCCCCCAAACTGGTATCCTAATTCTTGAGTCTGCTGATGTTTGCTCCCCTGTTCATCTTTTTCTAACAGTCCTGACGCAGACTGCAACGCGGGCAATCCCAAAGTCAGGCAGAACTGCCTCCTGCGGGCGCAGGCCCTGCCCGGCTGCAGTGACCACCCATGGGCTGGGCTGCCCCTGGCCAAAAACCTCTCTGGAATGCCTCTCTGGGGAGTGCCTTCAGAGCTCATAACGCAGTCTTTGAAAATCCTCTGTGGATACAAACTTTGATCCATTAAAGCACCAGATTTGACTAAGTAAAAAAGCCATTTGGAGCCAGTAGTAAGAAGGGGTGCAGAGGGCGGGTGGGAAAACATTGCTCGGGCCAAAGCCAAACTGTTCACCTCCGTCTCCCTGCGTCTCTGGCCAGCCATGCAGACCCTCGAGGCTTAGAACGAGACCCAGCTCTTTACCGGCGCCCAGACTATTCTAGATGGTTGAGGCTAGAAGTAAGGCTGCGGAGTTGTCTTCCTCACGGCGGTCAGGCAACGGCGAGGCCAACCTCTGCCCACGCAGACGGTGAAGAGAAGGGTCAGAACCTGTGCGGCACGCTGGACGGCAGCGGGCAGACCAAGGGTGAAAAAGGGCATTAGAAACACGACCTGACACATGATCTCGCAGTTTGTGGGTTCGAGCCCCGCGTCAGGCTCTGTGCTGACTGCCAGCTCAGAGCCTAAAGCCTGTTTCGGTCTGTGACTCCCTCTCTCTCTGACCCTCCCCTGCTCCCACTCCTAGAAATAAATAAAAATAAAAATAAAATTAAAAAAAACTTAAAAAAAAAGAAACACGACCTGACAGGAGCGCCCGGGCTCTGCGCTGACCACTCGGAGCCTGGAGCCTGCTTCGGTTGTGTCTCCCTCTCTCGGTCTCTTCCCTGTTTGTGCTCTGTCTCTGTCTTTGTCTCTGTCTCTCTCTCAAAAAAAAAAACAAAAAACAAAAAACAAAAAAGTTAAAAAAAATTTTTTTTAACTAGAGAGAGAGAGATGGGGGTGCCTGGGTGGCTCACTTGGTGAAGCATCCAACTTCAGCTCAGGTCATGATCCACGTGTTCGTGAGTTCAGGCCCTGCTCAGGCTCTCTGCTGTCAGCGTGGAGCCCCTGTCTTCCTCTCTCTCTGCCTCTCCCCCACTCTTGTACATGCGTGAGTGCTCTCTCTCAAAAATAAACACACACACACACACACACACACACACACACACACACAAGAAAGAAAGTGAAGGGGCGCCTGGGTGGCTCAGTGGGTTGAGCGCCTGACCGGCTCAGGCCATGATCTCACAGTTTGTGGGTTTGAGCCTGGCGTCAGGCTCTGTGCTGACCACTAGCTCAGAGCCTGGAGCCTGTTTCAGATTCTGTATCTCCCTCTCTCTCTGACCCTCCCTGCTCACGTTCTCTCTCTCTGTAAGAAATAAATAAAACATTTAAAAATTGCAAAATCGAGCCAATGGAGCTGGGATCGGACTCCTCGGAAACTTAGAGGTGAACGGCAGGCAGCTTGGATGGTGGATTCAGGGTGTCTGCTCATTGGGGGTCAGGATGGAGGCCCACTGGGTGGGGTTGGGGGAAGAGCTACAACCAGACCCAAGGTGTCCCCACTCACACGAAGGGGTGTCTAGGAAAGAAAGCCCCAGAGCACCCCCTCCCCCAAACACATACCCACCAAATCCACCAGGAGTGGATTCAAGTTAACGCACCACTGGGTCACCCGAAGAGGCCAAAGCCGCCAGGCGCCCCGTCCCGTTCCCTTCTTCCCACACCTGGGCAGGAGGGACCCAAAGGCTCGTGAGAAGGGCCGAGGCAGACAGAAGAGTCAACAGCAGACACACCAGACCCTGTTTCCCCACTGAGGCCTCCAGCCTGGCGAGGCCTGGCCCGCGGCTCCCATCGAACGTCAAGTCAAGTTCAGAGATCTGAATATGCCACGGACCCGGGCCGGAGGCCTGGGCAGAACTCTCGGCCAGGGGGTGGGTTCCCTTATTGAAGATTCTACCACCGCAGAACAAAGGGGTGAAAGAGGAAGCGAAGTTGTGTTCTGACTGAGATGTAAACAACACGCATTTCAGCTTCATGCACCAGGGCTGCGAAGAAGACGCAACGCGGTGTCAGGATCAGCCCGATCTGTGGGAACGCAGAGGAAGCGTGTGTTTCTGCCTGGGAAGTTGGAGGGGAGATTCTCAGAGCTGAGTCCTAATGAAACAGACATGGCGGCTGCTACTACCCGTTCTCGCTCGGTGCTGCTCGCCGGGCGCTGCACACCTGCTATTATTGGGGTCCCACGCCCACCCTTTGAGGTAGGGGCCACCATCCCATCCTACAGCTGAGGCTGTCGACGTGCAACCGGGGGAAGGGGTTTGCTCAAGGTCACAGCTTATGACACGGGCTCTCAGCATCCTGACCACAACCCTTAACACCTGCTGTCTCGTGCACACACCCCCGCCTCCCCCCACCCCCACCCCCCGCCCGCTGCCAGTGCTGGGCTTGTCTGCTGGGCTGATCAGAAGGACTGGGGACCCACAAAGACATATCACTTCCCCCTACCCCATTAGGATGGTAATAATAACAGTAATCACAAAACAGGAAATTGGTATTGATGAGGATGTGTAGAAAGTAGAAGTCATAAATTTTTTTTTTTTCGGGGCGCCTGAGTGGCTCAATCGGTTGAACATCCCACTTCGGCTCCGGTCATGATCTCAAGGTCCGTGGGTTCGAGCCCCGCATCGGGCTCTGTGCTGACAGCTCAGAGCCTAGAGCCTGTTTCGGATTCTGTGTCTACTTCTCTCTCTCTGCCCCTCCCTGGCTCATGCTCTGTCTCTCTCTGTCTCAAAAATAAATAAATGTTAAAAAAAAATTTTTAATTTTTTTTCATGGTTAGTTTTGAGAGAGAGAGAGAGAGAGAGAGAGAGAAACAGAGCATAAGAGCGGAGGGGCAGAGAGAGAGGGAGACACAGAATCTGAAGGCTCCAAGTTCCAAGCTGTCAGCACAGAGCCTGACATGGGGCTTTAAACTCACAAACCTGGAGATCACGACCTAAGCTGAAGTTAGATGCTTATCTGACTGAGCCCCCCAGGCGCTCCCCCACCCGCAGTTGCACATCTAAGTATATTCCCCAAAGGACTGAAAAAATCTTCACACCAACACTTGTACATGAACGTGCACAGCAGTATGATTCACCATAGCCAAAAGGGAAAAACAACCCAAATGTCCATCAGCTGATGAATGGATAAACAAAATGTCATATCTCCATGCAATGCAATATTAGCCAGCTCTAAAAAGAAATTTAGTACAGAGGCTCCTGGGAGGCTCAGTTGGTTAAGAGTTTAGGGCGCCTGGGTGGTCCAGTCGGTAAAGCATCCAACTTTGGCTCAGATCTCACAGTCTGTGGGTTCAAGCCCTACCTTGGGCTCTGTGCTCACAGCTCAGAGCCTGGAGCCTGCTTCAGATTCTGTGTCTCCTCTCTCTCTCCCCTGCTCACTCTCTGTCTCTCTCTCAAAATAAAGACATTTAAGAAAAAAGAGTTTGACTCTAGATTTCAGCTCAGGTTATGATCTCAGTTTGTGAGTTCTAGCCCTGAGTCGGGCTCTGCACTGACAGTGCAAAGCCTGCTTGGGATTCTTTCTCTCCCTCGCTTTCTTCCCCTCCCCCACTCACGCTCACTGTCTCTCCGGGTCTTAGAATAAATAAATAAACATTAAAAAGAGAGGGAGAGAGAGAGAGATGAAGTCAACCCAAAATAATTGAAAACAGGGACTGTAACGGACACTTGTATGCCAATGTTCAGCATGGCATTATTCACAATAGCCAAGAAGTGGAAACAACCCAAGTGGCCCTCAACAGATGAAGGAACAAACTAAATGTGACATATCATTATAGAATATTATTCACCCATAAAAAGGAAGAAGTACAGGGGCGCCTGGGTGGCTCAGTGGGTCAGGTGTCCGACCTCTGATCTCAGCTCAGATCTTGATCTCACAGTCATGAGTTTGAGCCCCGCATTGGGCTCCATCTTAATAAAAAATTTTTAATTTAAATTTTAAAAAAAGGAAAATATATTGATACATGCTACAACACGGATGAAACCTTATGCTAAACATCACGAACATTAGGCTAAGGGAAAGCCTCAAGACACAAAAGGCCACTTAGCATGCGATTCCATTTATAGGAAATGTCCAGAATGTGCAAGCCCATAGAGACAATAGATTAGTGGTTGCCAGGGGGCACCTGGGTGGCTCAGTCGGTAAAGTGTCCGACTTCTGCTCAGGTCATGACCTTGCGGTCTGTGGGTTCAAGCCCCGGGTCGGGTTCTGTGCTGGCAGCTCAGAGACTGAAGCCTCCTTCCGACTCTGTGTCTCCCTCTCTCTCTGCCCCTCGCCTACTCAGGCTCTGTCTCAAAAATAAATAAGCCAAAAAAAAAAAAGATCTGTGATTGCTGGGGACTGAGAGGAGAGGGGATTGGGAGGTACCAGGTTTTTGGGGGACAGTGATGGAAATATTCCAGAATCAAAGAGTGGTGATGATTGTACAAGATTGGAAATACACAGGAAAATTTTTAAAAGGCAAAAAGTAAGTTTTGTATTGTGAAACTCTCAACTTTATATATATAGTATATATTTATGCAGCATATGTATATATGCATACATGTATATGTACGTATGTGTATGTATATATACACACACACACAGCATATGAATGTGAATTGGCACAGCCACTTTGAAAACTAGTATTGTGGGTTCTCCCCAAAATTAAAAATAGCACTACCATATGATCCAGCAATTTTACTTCTGGATATTTATCTGAAGAAAACAAAATCAGTATCTTGAAAAGATAGCTACGCCTCCACGTTACCGCAGCATTATTTACAATGCCCAAGACACAGAAACAACCTAAGTGTCCATCAGTGTATGAACGGACACACACACACACACACACACACACACACACACACACGAATACTATTCGTCCATAACAAAGGAAATCTTGGGGCGCCCGGGTGGCTTAGTCAGTTAAGCGTCCGACTTTCGCTTAGGTCATGATCTTGCGGTTCGTGGGTTCGAGCCCCGTGTCGGGCTCTGTGCTGACTGCCAGCTCAGAGCCTGGAGCCTATTTTAGAGTCCGTGTCTCCCTCTCTCTCTGACCATCCCCTGCTCATGCTGTCTCTCTCTCTCCTAGAAATACATAAAAAAAATTTAAAAAAAAAAAAAGAAGGAAATCTTGCCATTTGCTACAGCACAGATGGACCTTGAGGTCATTACGCTAAGTGAGACCAATCAGAAAATGACAAATACGGCATGGTGTCACATATGTGGAATCTTAAACAACAACAACAACAAACACTTGAGGAGGCCTCAGTTGAGTTAAACATCCCATTTCCTCTCTGGTCAGGATCTCATGGTTTGTGTGATCAGGCGCCTGGCTCTGTTCTCAGTGTGAAGAATTCTGCCTGGAATTCTCTTTCTCCCTGCTTCTGCCTCCCTCCTGCTGGTGAGCTCTCTCTCTCCCTTTCTCTGTCTCTCAAAATAAATAAACTTTAAAGGAAAACAAAAGAAACACTTGAATTTATATAGAGAACAGATTGGTGGTTGCAGGGGGTTGGGGAACTGGGAGAAGGGTGTTGAAGGACACAAACTTCCGGTTATAAGGTAAATAGGTCCTGGGGCGGAGATGGACAGCGCTGTGACTAAAAACTGTTACAATAGGGGCGCCTGGGTGGCTCGGTCTTAAGCGTCTGACTTCGGCCCAGGTCATGATCTCATGGCTCGGGTCATGATCTCACAGTTCGTGGGTTCGAGCCCCGCATCGGGCTCTGTGCTGACTGCCAGCTCAGAGCCTGGAGCCTGCTTCAGAGTCTGTGTCTCTCTCTCTCTCTGACCCTCCCCTGCTCACGCTGTCTCTCTCTCTCTCTCTCTCAGAAATAAATAAAACATTTTTTAAAAATTAAAAAAAAAAACAGTTTAAATAAATAAACAAATATATACATGAAGTAAGGAAGTACTGGGGAGCTGACACCCCAGGCGCAGCCTCCACCCTGCGAGGCAAGGCACTGGCACAAAAAGTCGGCCCACCTCCAAGGGGCTCCTGGGTGGGACTGAACCACAGCGCCCCCCAGAGGGGAACCCCGCACGAACACACCGCTTTTCTGGCTGCCTTCCCCGACTCCCCCTCCGGGGTATAAACCACCTGAACACCAAGTCTGGTTCCGGGGGCTGCTTTTGGGGAGAGCGTCCAGCAGAGCAGCTGCTGAGCTATCAGGGCCTGGATTCAAACCCCAGTCTGTCCTGGTCTTATCGCAACCTTGTGGATGAAATGCTCTGAGAACCTTCTGTAAAAACGGTGGGAAGGGAATTCTGGCCTTAGAGGAACAGCACGCCCAGAATGCTCAGGGACAGAGGCTCACCGAGGCTGCCGGGAGGGGCGGGGTGGCCGGGCGAGAACTGCGAGCCAAGGGAGAGCAGGCGCGGGGCACAAAGTGGGGCATGAATCCGCCGCCTCTCGTCTGCCGTGGCTCCATTCTGCCCAAGACGGCCTGGCACCCGGGAGGAAGCCTGGCCCTTCCTGGCAGCTTTGGGGAAGGGCTGAGAGCCTCTGCTCCCCTCTCCTGGCGGAAACACAGAGGGAACGCAAGACAGGAGGTGGACGCTCCTCTGGGCAACCGGGCCCCCATTACCGCCCCGTCCTCAGCTCAGGAAACGGCTCTCCACCCTCCCAGCGGATCAGGCCTGAACCAAGGAGCCGTCCTTGGCTCGGCTCTGTCCTCACGTCCGTCCCAGCAAGCGCAGTTGACCTTGCCACCAAAACAGACGTCAAACCACTTCTCCGATGCCCCTGCCCAGAGCAGCCCCCATCCTTGCTCACCTCGACTAGAGTAGTTGCTTCCTCTCTGGCCTCCTGGCTTCCATCCTGTCCTCCCTGGCCCGGGAATAGAGCTCCAGGGGTCTCAGGAGGTGCCTGTGAACACCTGCGCGGGGGCCGTCCCTCCTCTGCTCAGAACCCCCATGGCTCCTACCTCACTGGGAAGAAAAGCCAAGCCCTCTGCAGACTGACAAGCACGCACCTTCTCCTCCCTGCCTTCCTTTCCTCCTCCCTGCCTTACTGCACTCGGGCCACCCCGGCCTCCTGGCTGTCCCTACCCCAGGGCCTTTGCACATTCAGTACTCACTGATGCATTCCCTCGTGGTCACAGGAGCCTCCTCACTTCCCAGTGTCTTTGCTCAAATGTCACCTTCTCGGTCTTCCCCAGAGCACTCTAAGTTCATCAGCCCTCACATTTCCTATCCCTTCCTGTTTTACTTTCCCTCGGCACTAATCACGAAGTAACACCCCATACATCTTACTTTTGTTTCTTATCTGTCCCCTGCCACTGAATCCATCTCTGCACAATGGCGAAATGTTTGTCTTTTCTTATCACTGCTGTGTCGCCAGCCACCGGGAAGGATTCCTAGCACAGCTCCTTCTGCTCACTCACTAGGCACCGCGGGGCCTGTCGGGAGAGATCCGAAAAGAACTGCGCTTTTATGGCTGCGAGGAAGCCTTGGGCCGCGCGGGGGAGCTCGTCGCCCGCGCGCTGCGGACGGAGGTCTAGGGGCCCAGAGCGGAGAGCCCGAGAAAAATCCGCCGGAAAAGAACCCCCTCCCCGCTCCCTCCCGCACAGGATTTTCCCAGTCCCTTCGAGGCGTGGCGCGTCCCCCTCCCACCCTGCAGCGTTGCGCAGGCATTTCGGGGAGGGGTTTCAGCACCCACCACACCCGCCACAAAGATCCCCGTGGAAATTCCTTAGGAATGATCGGGGCAGGAGGAGCGATGCATTTCTAGCTGACGAGTGACTCGAAGCCCCATCCTCCGAAGGAAGGACTCGAACGTCCCCCGGGCCCCCTCCCTTCCTCTTCTGCTGCGCGACCTCCCTGGCCCCTCCGAGGTCTCCATGGCGACGCGGCGCGCGTCCCACAACAGAAAGTCTTAGGCGGCGCGGGTAGGCACTGCAGGCGCACCCAGGGTCCCCAGCCTCGACGTGGCAGATAGATGCCAAGTCTTGGGGTCACACGCGTGGGCCGTGGCCTTGGGGGGGGGCGTGGCGGCGGTCTGTAGACGCGACGCCTCGCCCCGTGCCCCGCCCGAATGGAATTAGCCTCAGCAAATATCCGCACAAATTGACCGCTCGTGCCGAGTTCAAGTTTCAAGAACCAGGTGTAGCGCTTGGAGTTTGATCTCCTCCTCCCCCCGCCCTAGTTCGGGGCGTAGGGGCTGTTTCCTTGCGGAAGGCAAGGGTCCGAGCGCCCTCTCTCCATTCAAGATGTGCTGCCTCAGTTTCCCCGAGGAGCCTGGGGACGGCAGCGGGGGCCTCCGCGCGTCAGGACCACGAGGCTTCCTTCCTTTTTCTGGAAGCTGTAAAGACGCCCCCGCGGCGGAGGCAGAAAGGGGAAGCGAGGCCGCGGGGGTGGCAGCGGCGTCGGAGGGGGGGGAATGCAGGGCCCCGGTCGTGATGACGCCTCGAGCCCTCACCCCCAGCTTTCGCGGACCCCTGCATGTGCCCAGGCTTGCTCCTGCCGCTTCTTGGGAAATGTGTCAGCTGGGCGGGGACTTGCCCCTTGCGGGAAGGGCACCCTTGACGGCGAATGCCTCGAAGCGATTCCTGGGTCCTCACCCTAAAGACGGAGCGGCCACTAGGTTAAAGAGGCCTGCCTGCGCTGGGGGGTCAGGAGGGTTCGAATCCCCTCGCAGCTCGGGGGCTTGGTTTACCCCTCTGTGGAATGGACACAATAACAGTCCCTACCGTCCAGGGTAGTTGGCGGAACTCAGTAGAGCGCTGAGAGCGGCGCAACCGCAGAACCGCGGTGAGCCCGGCCCCGGGTCGGGACCTCTAGCACCACGAGCAGCCCCCTCCCCCGACACACACACACCCCTCCCCGAGCCCACCCGGCCGCTGCGCCCCTCATTGCCTCAGTTCGGAAATTCCAGCGCTCGGGCGGCCAACGAGGGGGGACAACGCGACTAAGGCTCGGCACTTTTTCAATCCGGAAATGCCGGAGCCCTCGTTCCGGAGGGGAAGGCGTAAGATTTCCGGGAAAGTAGCGCCGCCCCTCTGCCCCCCGGACCCGGCCGATATAAAAGGCCCGGCAGCCGTGGCCATGCGCCAGTCTGTGCCGCCGCAGGTCTTTGTCCCCCCGGCATCGGCGCGCTATGGCTCTCGCCGCCGTCCGTCCCGCGCTGCCAGCGCTCCTGGCACTCGTCGGAGCTCTGCTCCCAGGTGAGTCGGGGGGGAGCGGGGGCTGCCGTCGGGCCCACTCCCGGGATCCCGGCTGCGCCCTGGACGCACTGGGAGGACCGGCTGGGGACAAGCCCCCAGCCGTCCTTAGGTAGCTGTTTATGGGAAGTTTGGGGCTAGAGCCACGGGTTGAAAGTCAGCAGCCGTAGGTTCGAATCCAGACCCTGTATCACTTCCATGCGATGCCTCAAGTTATAGGTGGAGGCTCCCAGGCCTCAGTTTCTCAGCTGTACAATGGAGAACGTAATAGCGGCCCCCTCGAAATGGTTGTGTCCTGGCCGAATGCCACGCCTGGCTCCAGGACTCGGTCAGATTGTGCGGCGACGAGTCCCGTGCCAAGCTGAGTAGGCTGGGGACCCCCCCTCCCAACAGACTACATTCTGTTCCTCGTCCCTCCTGCATATCTCCCCCCCTCCGCCCCTCACCCTGGGGAAGTCCAGGACTGCCTCTGCTCAGGGGAATTCCAGGGCTGACTTGCCCTGAGACCAGAGGCTGCAGTGGCGCGCCCCAGCACCCCTCCACCAACCCCAGTCTGCAGGGAGGGGAGATTGGGGGCGGGGAGCAAATGGCAGTCAGCGTTGGGAAGCAGAGTGGGAAAGGGACATCTGTGGTTGCCATCTCCGCAAAGGGTTCCGGTCCAGATGCCAGTATGAATTCTACTGCTTTTCAGCTGAGTAACTTCACGTCTCCCAGCCTCACCATTTCACTCTGTGAAGTGGGAACTATCCCCGAATCACTCTCGGAGAATTCACGGAGCTGCTGCTTTCCCACACCTCCACCCCCAGACAGAGGAGACCCAAAGCTGGGGACAGGAATCTTTGGAAGAGGCATAGCCGGGGGGAGGGCAGAAAGATGTGTTTTTTTCCAGCTTTGGAGGCACCAGGGAGTCTGAGGGAGCTAATCACCACAACCCCCTTTCTTCCCTGCAGCCAGGCACTGCCTGCCTTGTGCTTGGAGCCCGCTGCATTAAGCAGGGGCTGGGATGACTATATTTGCCCGCCTTACAGAAGGGGAAATTGAGGCCTTGGGAGGGGAGACCACTTATCGGAGGGAATAACTGGAACCTTTCCATTCCCGGAGGGCTAGCCTCCTCTACCTCACATCTTGGGTCAGATCAGCACACTGACTTTATGTCCCTCCTCTGCTAAAGTCTTCTGTGGCTCCCCATTGCCCTCAGAATGAAGAACTTGTCCTTGGCACCGCCTGCACTGCCCACATGATCGATCTTCCTGACCTCATTTCTCTCAGCTCTTCCCCCTCACTCACTCTCTCCGGCCACGCTGCCTCAGGACCTTTGCACTTGTGCCTTTTGCCTAGGATTAATTTCTCTCTTCTCTGAATGGCCAGTCCCTTCTCATCATTCAAATCTCTCCTCATGCATTACCCTGTCACCAAGTCACTGTCTGTTCTTTCACTCTGTTTTGCTTTTGCCGAAGCTCTTATTAACATCAGTTCCTAATTATCTTGTTTGCCTGCGAATTTTTTCTGTCTCCCACACTGAAGGCAGAGTTTTGCCTCGCGCAGGCTATGTGCCCAGCACTCAGCCCAGGCCGGATACGCGGTAGTTGCTGCTGAGCCCAATTTGTCCTGTCCCCCATCTTTTGTTCTAGGACTCGGAGGTGCCCAAACCTCAGTGCACCCCCCCAACGCCATCATACGCCGAGGAGGCACTGTGCAGGTGAACTGTAGCAGTTCTTGTGACCATCCCTCTTTCTTGGGCCTGGAAACTCAGCTGACTAAGACGGAAGTGGCTCATGGGGACAACTGGAAGATCTTTGAACTGAGCGATGTGCAAGAAGATAGCTCTCCGATATGCTTCTCACAATGTCAGACACAGACGATGGATCAGATGCACGTCACCGTGTACTGTGAGTGGCTGGGCCCGGGGGCTGGATGAGGCAGGCTGGGGGTGGGGCGGAAGTGGACGCGTGGGGGTCCCCTCAGGCTTGGGGCAGCCTTTGGTGGCTTAGCGGTGGGGACAGAACTGGCTCGCCAAAGGACCGGTGGGCACATCTTCAGAAATCGGACGCTTAACTAACTGAGCCACCCAGGCGCCCCTAGATACGACTTTTTAAAAGAAGATGCAATTTAGGGGCACCTGCTGGCTTGGTCGGTTGAATGTCCAACCCCTGATTTTGGCTCGGGTCAGGATCTCACAGTTCATGGGTTCAAGCCCTGCTTTGGGCCCTGCGCCGACAGGGCGGAGCCTGCTTGGGCCTCTCTCCCTCTTTCTCTGCCTCTCCCCTGCTTGCATGCATGCTCTTTCTCTCTCAAAATAAATCAGCATTAACAAAAAAGAAAATGCAATTTAGGGGTGCCTGGGTGATTCAGTCAGTTAATCGCGTCCGACTTCGGCTCGGCATGATCTCTCAGTTCATGGGTTCAAGCCCCACGTCGGGCTAGGTCCTCGTAGCTCAGAGCCTGGAGCCTGCCTCGGATTCTGTGTTTCCCTCTCTCTCTGCCCCTCCCCTGCTCGTGCTCTGTCTCTCTCTCACTCAAAAATAAACAAACACTAAATAATTTTTTTTAAAGAAGATGCCATTTAAAAGTAGCTGGGACATGGCATTTTTCACATAGCGGCAGCAGTCCGAAGAGTGGCTAACAGCCATGCAGGCCGGACGGTGGGGAAGGAAGCAGTCCTGGGCCAGTGCTGAGAACGTGGGAACATGGAGAAGCAGAACCCTGAGCGGGGAAGTGGCTGTCAGTTCTCGAAACGGCCCACACATTTGTTCTGGCAAAGAAATCCCATTCCTCACACTTGGGCTCACATGTGTCCCCGCCCCCGAGGGAGCGGAGCGGCTGCCAGATGGGGTCATTCACTGCGGCTTTATTTGCAAGGGCAAAAGCGTCCAAGCCACTCGGGCATAGGGCGCTGGGGGTATAAACTGTAGTCTGATCACTGGAAGGAGTAGTATGCAACCGCACAAAGAGAAGGGGGAAGCTCCCGTGTCCCGAAAGAGGAATGAGCTCCCAGGTGTCCCGTCAAGTTCAAGAGAAGGAAGGCGTGCCCAGAATGAGTGGCATGCCATCCTTGGTGTTGAGGAGCAGCGGGGTGGGGTGAAGGACACCCTTGTTGATGCATAAAGGAGCCGTGAGAGGAAATCCAAGAAATGAGAGAGAGAGGCGCTGGGGGAGGGGTGCTCCAGGAAAGGGCACCGGCCGGTTTTTTCCATGTGCCTTCTTTTTTTTTTTTTTTAATGTTTACTAATTTTCGAGAGACAGCGTGAGCAGGGGAGGGGCAGAGAGAGGAAACACAGAATCCGAAGGAGGCTCCAGGCTCTGAGCTGTCAGCACGGAGCCTGACACGGGGCTCGGACTCATGAACCGCGAGATCATGACCTGAGTCGAAGTTGGCCGCTTAACCGACTGAGCCCCGCCGGCGCCCCATCCATGTGCCTTCTTTTCCTCTGGGCACTCGGAACCGCGAGAACTACAATTACCGTAGGCAATGAATAAATAGAATTCAGATGAAAACAAAATGGAACAAACAAACAAGAAAGGACAGAAAGAGAGCCAGCCGAACAGTCTCAGGGTTAGACAGCTTTGGGTTCCAGCCCCAGCAGGGCCCTTGAGGACTGGGTGACCACGAGGGACACGGCTTGTTGACCGACTTTGCCGCGAGAGCTCCTCATGTGGATGCAGTGATGCACTGAGGCATGAAGGACACGCCACCATCATGGCGCCTGGGCAGGGCCTTTGGGAAAAATGGCAGCTTCGCTTCTGATCTGGAGCATGTCTGCGCAGATCCTGGCTCCCAAGGAGAGCCCCCAAATGTACCCAGAGGCCTGTAAAACCCCGGCAAACGTCCCTGGGGGACTTCTGCATCTGGGGATGATAGTGGAAAGCCCAGTGCTCTGACTTTGAGTACCAGGCTTTGCCTTAATTTCCAGCTCTCTGAAAGGGAGCTGACGTCCCGCACCCAGGCAGGGGGTCACCTAGGAGGGACTCTATCTAGCTTGGTCCTGTCCCAGCCCTGGTGTAAAGATGAGGGAAGATCCCAGGGTGGCTGAACTTTCTCTAGAAAGGAGAAAGGTATTACCTCCTGTAATGACCCCTAATTGGGCCTTGAAGGGTGAGTAGGAGTTGGCTTAGACGGGCATTCAGGGCAGAGGACACAGCCTAGGTCTGAGTAGGAGAACAGGCTGAATGGAGGGGGTGGGTGTTAGGAGGAGCTGAATACCAACAGATTGGTGGGGACCTTCTCAGGGTGGTAGGGAGCCATGGAGGGTGTGAGAACAAACCAGGGATCTAGAGAGAAGGAGGCTGGGGCGCCTGGGTGGCTCAGCCCGTTAAGTATCCAACTCTTGGTTTCGGCCTAGGTCATGATCTCCCGGTTCGCGGGTCCGAGCCCCGAATCGGGCTCTGCACTGACGGTTCGGAGCCTGCCTGGGATTCTCTCTCTCTCCCTGCCCCTCCCACGTGTCTCTCCCTCTCTCAAAATAAACTTAAAAAAATCAGCAGAAGTCTGGCCTTTTGGGAAGCCAGCGAGCAAGGGGCCGTGGACCTTGTCCAGGCCACATGTGTGGGCAGTGGCTGGGTGGAGGCAGGGTGGGTACTTGGAAGAGTAAACTAACCAGTACTGAAGGCTGGGGCTCAGGGAGAGGTAGAGGCAAGAGCTCCTCCCCCAGTCTGGGCTTCAGGGCAAGGAGTTGTGCTCAGAGGGACGAGCTCCATTTGGGGGCTGAGGTTTGAGGCTTGCACTAGCTCTGCACACTGGTGTTTGCAGCAGGTGCTTAGGGGTAAGCAGTGGACAGGGGTTTTCTTGCCCTTCTATCTTTTTAAAAGCTTTACTGAGATATCATTTCCATACATAAGTCACCCCATTCAAGTGTACAATTCAACAAGTTTGAAGGTATTTATAGAGTAGTAGCACCGCCGCCTAATTTTAGAACATTTCCATCACACCTCAAAGGAAACCTCACGTCCACTTATAGTCATTCTTTCTACCTCTTAAATGCATTAACGAAAGTCTTACCTCCAATAGCCCATTTTGTAGCTCGGGACACTGAGGCTCGATTTCTCCAACCGTAAGGGCTGGAGCTCTTTCTGGGGCCAAGTCGCCCCCCGCTACAGCCCGTGTCACAGAAGCCCGAAAGCTAGGAATCAAACCCGGCGGTCTCAGTGCTAAGTCACAGCTCACTGGGACACGGCTGTCAATTCTCACTTTCAGTCCTGGCTTGAAACTGTTACCTTATGTGGGACGGGAACCCTGGCCTGCAAACCCCAAGCCCACATGTGTTTTCAGGGGGGTACTCAGGAGTTTCGTTTTGAGTGGCTGTGGGCGGTTCTTGCATTTTTAACATTTCAGGGGACCACACAGCACCTTTGGGAACTTCTTTCCCTTAAAAGGGGGCTCCTGAAAGGCCTTAAGTCAGCGCGGGTGACTCAACTGTAGTGTTTCTATCAATACAGAGAGCCTACTGTGTGCCAGCAACAGATCAGGGAACAAAGCTGAAGTTACGTGGCATGGCGGGGAAATAGAGGCGAAACAAGTTAACTGACTAGATGTGTGGCATCCTTGGGTGTCAGAGAAAAATAAGGCCAAGAAGAAGAAGAGAAGGGGGAGCATGGGGTCATTTCAAAACCATCTCTACTGGACTGGGCAGTTCAAATTCACGCCGGGGACTCCAGATGATAGAGCATGAGGGTTTTTTCCACTTTGCACTTAGACACTGCAGTGAATAAAGACTGGGGTTTTTTGCCCCCTTCCCAACCACCTGGGGACTTCCCACCGGTTTATCCTGAAGCTCTTAACATTCCTGTCGTGCTTAGGTGGTTTGGGGTGTGTTGTGTGAAGGGCAGGAGAGTGGGGAGTCTCCTGGGCCCGGCATGGCCGGCGCCCCGGCGCCCCCTGCCGGCGGGCAGCGTCTCTGGCTCACAGGACACCTCCCCCCTCCCCCCCCAGGGTTGCCGGAGCGCGTGGAGCTGGCACCCCTACCCACCTGGCAGCCCGTGGGCGAAAACCTCACCCTGCGCTGCCTGGTGGCTGGCGGGGCGCCTCGGGCCAACCTCACGGTGGTGCTGCTCCGCGGGGAGGAGGAGCTGAGACGGCAGCCGGCCGTCGGGGAGCCCGCGGAGGCCACGGTCACGGTGCTGGCGGGCAGAGAAGACCACCTCGCCAATTTCTCGTGCCGCACGGAACTGGACCTGCGGTCCCGAGGGCTGGAACTGTTCCAGAACAGCTCGGCCCCCCAGCAGCTGCGAACCTTTGGTGAGGCACTGGGGAGCCTCCAGAGAGGATGGGCTGGGGGGAGGGGTGTTCCTGCTTGGGGTGTGGGGAAGAGGGCCCTCTGGCCGTGGGGGTGCTGAGGTGGTCACCTAGATTACAAAGGCTTCTGGAAAGAGCATGTTCTTGGCTACTAGGGTGGGGTGCACTGGGATGGGGTGCCCCAGCGGCAGGATCTGAGAAGGTGGTAACCCTGTATGTGTCGGGCAGGGGTGACCCCAGGCCACAGAGGCTCCTGGGAAGAGGATGTTCCAGATGGGGGGATGAAAATACCCCCAAGAAAGGGCTTCAGGTGACCCGTCCCCTCTGTGTTCACACTCACCCTCTCTCGCCAGTCCTGCCAGCGAAGCACCCAAACCTTGCCACCCCCAGGGTTGTGGAAGTGGGTGCAGAGTGGCCTGTCGACTGCACCATGGACGGGCTGTTCCCAGCTTCAGAGGCCCAAGTCCGCCTGGAGCTGGCGGGCCGGAATCTGCACCTCAAAGTCACGCACAACAAGGACTCCCTGTTGGCCAAGACCAATGACAAGGCAAACATGGAAGAGGAGGGCACCCAGCAAGTGTCATGCGTGGTGACGCTGGGGAACCAGAGCCGGTCCTGGCGGGAGGATGTGACCTTCTACAGTAAGTAGAGAAGGGGGCGGGGCTCCCAAGGGGTGGGGCCAACGCTGGGGGGGTTGTGCTCACCCTGTGCCCCGCCCCCAGGCTTCCCGGCTCCCAACCTCACCCTGAGTGAGCCAGAGGTCTCCGAAGGGACCATGGTGACCGTGGAGTGTGAAGCCCATCCCGGGGTCACGGTGATGCTGAGTGGGGCTCCAGCACCGTCTCCGGGACCCAGGGCCCAACTCCAATTAAACGCCAGTGCCGAGGACAACGGGCGCCTCTTCTCCTGCTCTGCCTCCCTGAAGGTAGACAGGCAGGTGGTGTACAAGAACCGGACGCGGAAGCTCAGTGTCCTGTGTGAGTGGAGCTGCCAGACAGTGACTTCTAATCCCCAAGACCCCAGGAGCTCCTGCCCTCTGAGGGTCCCCCCCCGGCCCTCTCCCCAGATCCTGGATCCTGGAGTCCTCCTGTCCCGGGCGGTGAGGGGTGTCCCGGTCCCTGACCTCAGCCTTCATCTTGCTCTGTTTCTCCAGATGGCCCCCGACTAGACAAGAGGGATTGTCTGGGAAACTGGACGTGGCAGGAAGGCTCTCAGCAGACCCTGAAGTGCCAGCCTTGGGGCAATCCACTTCCTGAGCTGAAATGTCACCGGAAGGGGGATGGTGCTCCGCTGCCCATTGGGGACCTGAGGCCTGTCAAGCGGGAGGTTTCGGGCACTTACGTGTGTGAGGCCAGGAGCCCCCGCGGTGAGGTCATCCGTGAAGTGGTCGTGAACGTGATCTGTGAGTGTGCCGCTGTTTAGGGCTGGGCAGGGCGGAGGCAGTGAGCCTGGCCGAACCCTCATCACCCACTGTGTCCTCCCCACAGACCACCGGAATCACATCCTCACCACCATTCTGGTGACCATTGCTTTCACCGTAGGAATCACGAGCCTAGCCGCTTACCTCTATAACCGTCAGCGAAAGATCCAGAAATACAAGTTACAGAAGGCCCAGGAGGCAGCTGCCATGAAGCTGAACACACCGGCCACGCCCCCCTGAACCTGTCCGGGAAGGGGCCTCCTCCTCGGCCCTCCCCCCACGATGATGCCACATTGAACAGTGGCAGTCACAAGCCATTCAGCTCCACCCACCTTCCCAGGACTCCCGGGGACAGAACCGAGGCCTCAGGATAGAGACAGCATTTGGGATCGAGGCACGTGCACACTTTGGATCCCCAAGCCTCACACCTGACCTGTCGCCACAGGACTGAGCCACGAGGAGGGGACGAGATTTGGGGTCGTGACTGTGAAGGGTGCGGAAGCCTGTCCTGGCCAGAGGGGGTGTGGTGGGACACTTAACACGGGGCACCCAGCTGGGAAACAGGGAAACCCACCCCCCAGTCCTAGAGAGAAGTGGCCTGCACAAACACCCACAGCCTGGAGACACATGTCCCCGTCCTTCCTCTGACAGATACCGGCTCCAACGCTGCTGTCCATGGACTGTCCCCAACTTTGGATGTTGATGTATTTATTAATTTGTTCTCCTGCAGGCTATTTATTGAGTGCCTTTTATGTGGCCTAAAATGGTAAAGAAAAGGAACGTAGGTTCCTGTCCTCAGGGAGCCCTCAGTCTAATCTCATTCAGGGCCGCCAGGTACAGTTGTACTGGCTGCGCACTGCAACGGAGTGTGTGGCAAAAAGATCAGCTGGGGCTGGAATTTCCTACTCCATTGTCTAAGCTGCTTTCCCCCAGAAGGGGACTGGCAGCAGTGATACGGTTTCATTGGTAACCTGCCCAGGGATAACCCACTGAGCCCTTACCGCACCCCCCATCTCTGACACTGACCTGTTAACCACCCCTCTGCCCATGAGCGTGTCCGCGAGTGCTCACAGTGGCACGTGGCACGCCCACTCACTGGCAGCTAAACCATGGAGTCCCATGAAACTGCCCAACCCCTGTGTGTCCCTGCTTTGTCCACCTGGTTCCATCCCAATGGGACCACCCAAGAACAGAGCACTCCGCAACTCCAAATTCCTGTGGGGACGAGGACCCTGCTGGCAGTTGGGTGGAGAGGCCTGGGAGGATCCCCTCCCAGTTCCAGAAGCCTCTTTTTTGTGCTAATAAAGCTTTTTCTCGTGAGCCTGCCTGGTGTGAGTTAAGGGAAGAGGTCACGTCCAGCTGGAGCCTTTTCTAGTCTGGTCCTCCCACTTCCTCCCCCGAGAAAAGGCTGCCGGTTCAAGTCCCACCCCTGAGGCTCTAATCCAAATCTGGGGCTCTTGAGAACCTCTTAAAATACTAGCGAAAATTAAAGATTCTTCTTCAGAAACTCTAGGCCCTTGGTTTCCAGTGGTTTGGAATCCCATCCTCGAGCCCGGGGAGGGGCTGAGGGTCTTGACGCAGGCTCCAGGGCCCTCTAGGGGCCCCTGACTCTCCGGGTGGGGTTGAGGAGGCGGGGCTGCAGGCCTCCTTATCTCCACGGCCAGCCTAGGCTCCCTGGCGTGGGGCCCTTCAGTCTGGGTCCTTTCCTATGGGGTCTCTGCTCCCCGTCTCGCTGCTGGCTTTGCTGGCGGCGACCTACGGGGGAGGCGGGAGCGCGCGTTGGCGCCGGGCTGCGCGGACTCAAGGCCCCGGAGGCAGCTCCCCGACGCCCTCGGAGACCTCCGTGCCTTTCTGGGTGCGCGTAAGCCCGGAGTTCAAGGCCGTGCCGCCGGGGAGTTCCGTGTGGCTCAACTGCAGCAGTAGCTGCCCCCTGCCGGAGAATTCCAGCCTCAGCACCCGGCTGCGGCGGGGCCGAACGCTTAGTGGGCCCGGCTGGGTATCGTACGAGCTGGTGGATGTGAGGGCCTGGAGCTCCGAGGTGCGCTGCTTCGTCACCTGCGCAGGAGAAACGCGGGGGGCCACGGCCAAGATCACCGCCTACAGTGAGGGACCGGGGCTCAGGCTCTCCTGGGGTGAGGGGAGGGGGACGGGGGGTGGTATTTGACAGTCGCCTTAGGGGGCGCACGCGCACCTTGCTCAGCGGCCCCCTCTTGCTTTAGAACAGCCGCAAAGCGTGATCCTGGATCCTCCAGTCTTAGTGGGCAGTGAGTACACTCTGCGCTGCCACGTGACACACGTATTCCCCGTGGGCTTCCTGGTGGTGACTCTGAGGCGCGGCGGCCGGATCATCTACTCTGAGAACCTGGAGCGTTTCACGGGCCTGGATCTGGCCAATGTGACGCTGACTTACACGTTACCCGCTAGGCCCCGCGACTTCTTCCAGCCCGTGACCTGCCACGCACGCCTCAGTCTTGATGGCTTGGTGGTCCGTAGCAGCTCGGCACCCATGACGCTCACAGTCCTCGGTGAGGCCCCTTTGTAATCCTGGAGACTTGAGGAGGGGTGGGGGAGGGTGACGATCCCAGCAGGGTGAGAGAGCCAAGCGGGAGCTCCGGACGGGTCGTCGTATCTTCATGTTCCTAATTCTCACCTACCTCCTGTCCCCAGCTTGGAGCCCCGCGCCCAAGGTCTTGGCCTCCACCTCCATCGCAGCCGTTGTGGGGATCCTTCTCGTCGTGGGGGCCGCCTGCTTGCGGAAATGGCTATTGATGCAGTCCCGGGCCGTAAAGGGGGGGGTCCATGACGGCTGAGCCAGAGGAAGAAGGAATCAGAAGTAATTTGGGGGACCCTGACTGGCTCAATAAAGCCTTCCTCAGTCAGCCTCTGTCCCAGCCCTCATTCTCAACCACCTGGGGACCTGGGCGCCCCAGTCCCTCTGCATCCCTGGCCAAGTGTGGTAAAATACCTCTCCTGCAGGCATTATCAGAGGGGTGCAGATAGGCACAGTTTGAGCCCTGGAGGGCTTTGGGCAGTGGGTGGGGGTGGCTCACAGTATGGTTTTTCCTGATTGGCTCCGCTGCTGCCACGCTGCAGCTCTGATTGGATGTTAAGTTTCCTTTCCTATTCCTCCCCCCCCCCCAACTGGCACTTTCCTGAACAGGGGTGGAGAGAGAACTGGCCCCCACGGTTCACCATTAGTGCCTGGGGCGCGGGGGGCGAGAACAAATGAGAGGGGCACATGACACACTGAGGGACAGAGATACGAAGAAAAGGTACCCATGTGGTGACTGCGGGGAAAGAGAAATCAGATGGCCCACGTGGGGTGTCATAGACTCGCGTCCTGGCAACGTCTTGATAAGTCACCAGGCCTGGTGGGCACATGCGGGGGTGTCAAAGCTTGGGGCCCAGATGAGGGGTCGCAGTGTTACAGCTGGTCTCTTGGTCTCGCGTGGACAGAATCCGAGCCCGCACTGGGTATCTGGCAGGGCTCCTGCGGCCCAGGGCCCCGCCCACCGCGCAGAAAGCGGATTCAGGGGCGCTCTTGCGAGGCTTGAGCTCATACACGCCGCGTAGACACGTGCCCGCTGCACGCTGGGTAAATACAGACCCAGAGCAGAGCCGACCCTAATTTAGACGCCCGCGAACGCTGCGCGCATGCACACGTGTTCCCGACTCGCTGCCACTTTCGTCCCCACCCCCTCTGTCGCGTGCGGAGGCGGAGCCGGAGGGAGACTAGGGGCGTGGCTGTAATCCACAGCTCTCCGGGTCAAAAGGAGAAGGATTCTTGAGGGAGGCCTCCCCACACCCTTCCCTAGAACTGTGCCTTCCCCGCATCCTGCTCTTCCCAGATATCTCCTAGCCCTCAAACCCTCAAGCCCCTGCCCAAGGGGCGCGGGGGTGGGGGGCGGACCATGGGGGCGGAGCTCTGAGTCCAGCTCATTATCCCGGCATCCCAGCTGGGGGGTGGGGGGTGCTGAGAAGGGCAACCCAGCATCCCCCGACCTCCGCTTCGCCACGGAGGATGACGCGGGAGCGCACGGCCGCCCCCAGAAGGCTCCGGGCGATGGGGAGGGCTTCCACGTAGACCCCGGGGGTCGCTTGCTCCTGCCAGCACGCCTTCGCCAAGGCCGGGAGCACGCTCGCCCTCCCGCCCCCCAGCCGCCTCTGCCGCCGCCCCCTCCTTGGAAACCAAGTTACCAACGTTAAACCAATCCCCGAACGCAACTCTGCCTCCTCCACAACCCACCCGCCGCGCCGTCCTCTCGCCCAGCTCAGCGCTCGCGCTCTCCTCACCTCCTGCGCTTCCCCCGCGGCGGCGATGCCAGGGCCCTCGCCAGGGCTGTGCCGGCCGTTGCTCGGCCTCTGGGCTGCCCTGGGCCTGGGGTTCCTCGGCCTCTCAGGTAAGAGCCGGGTCCTGGCTCAGGGTGGACAGGGTGGGGGCGGAGTTCCCGGGCCAGATAAGCGGCCACCAGCCCTTCCTGGCTCCGCCCTCCTCTCGCCCCACTCCCACGCTTCTGCCCCACCTCGAGCCCTGGCCTTTCCCCCCTCTATCCCTCTTGCCACCGACATACACTGGAGACCCAGCTTCCAGACTCCTCGCTCGCCCTGATCTCTACCCTACCCTCTTCTTCGAGATCCTGGGTGCTCTTCCGAATCCAACCTCATGCCCTGGCTACCCCGTGTCTCCCTTGTCCCCTTCCGGGGTACCTCCCCACGCTCTGTTATGCACCCTGGCCCACGGGCTGACATCTTCCTCACTCGTGGTCCGGAAAAGACCCGATCTCTCCAACTGCCGTGACTCAGAGGAGCTATTCCCGCTCCATCCGGAGCCCTGGCAACCGAGTCCCGCAGCTGTTACCGCGGTTCCTTCCCAGACGCCAGCCTTCTGTGTTCTTCTCCCGGGTTTGGGGTCCTCACTTATGCTGGACTCAGTCTCACCTCTCCTTTGCCCTCGCCTCAACCTGTCTCCCCCCTCTCCGGCAAGAATCCTGAGAACCAGTTCGTTTTCCTTCCTCCCTCCCCACGAGGCCCCCTCCTCCCACCGTTGCTGTGTGCGTCAAAGACCCCATCTTTCATCCCCTCCCCCCTCCCCCCATGCTTTCCCATCACTCCATGGGCACCTTGGAGACGGGGGTGTCTCCGCTGCCATGTCCCAGAGATGCCCTCGAGGTTTGAACCCTGGGAGCGCGCCTCCAAACCTGAGGCCGGGACAGGATGCAGGACTCCTGAGTTCTTTCTCGCCCCCTGCTAATACCCTGAGGATCCCTAATTCAAATAGGGGCACTAAGATCCCAGGAAAGTGGCTCCCTAGGCTGAGCCCACGTTTCCCTGGGCAGCGCTCGCGCAGGAGCCCTTTTGGGCGGACCTGCAGCCCCGCGTGGCGCTCGTGGAGCGCGGGGGATCTTTGTGGCTGAATTGCAGCACTAACTGCCCACGACCTGAGCGCGGTGGCCTGGAGACCTCGCTGCGCCGGAATGGGACCCAGAGGGGCTTGCGCTGGCTGGCGCGGCAGCTGGTGGACATCCGTGAGCCGGAGACCCAGCCTGTCTGCTTCTTCCGCTGCGCGCGGCGCACACTGCAGGCGCGTGGGCTCATTCGCACTTTCCGTGAGTTCTCAGCGGCCACGCTTACTCTTACTACTTTCCCTCCCTTCCAAGCCCCGCCCCCTGGGTCACAGAGTCCTCCCTTTCGGGCTCCACCCTCCGGATCCCCACGCGCTCCCTCTCTCTGGGCCCCTGGGTTCCACGCCACGTCCCTCTAAGCCCCCGCGTTTCCAAAAGCTGTGGTTACCCCTTGCAGAGCGGCCGGATCGTGTAGAGCTGGGGCCACTGCCTGCCTGGCAGCCCGTGGGCGAGAACTTTACCCTGAGCTGTAGGGTCCCGGGCGCTGGGCCTCGTGGGAGCCTCACATTGACCCTGTTGCGGGGAGCCCAGGAGCTCATCCGGCGCAGCTTCGCTGGGGAGCCACCCCGAGCGCGGGGCGCTGTTCTTATCGCTACCGTGCTGGCGCGAAGGGAGGACCACGGGGCCAATTACTCTTGCCGCGCGGAGCTGGACCTGCGGCCGCACGGCCTGGGGCTCTTTGAAAACAGCTCCGCCCCCAGACAGCTCCGAACCTTCGGTGAGTGAGTGTCGCGAGAAGGGGACGAAAAGGGGTCGGGCGAATGTTAAGTTTGGAGGCAGGGAAATCTGAATTCTAATCCTTATTCCAACATGCACCAGCTGTACGTTGTTTTCCTCTATGTGCCTTGAGGATAATACGATTAAGATGGTGCGGGGGCTCCTGGGTGGCTCAGTCGGTTGAGCGCCGGACTTCAGCTCAGGTCACGATCTGATGGTTCGTGGGTTCAAACCCCGCGTCGGGCTCTGTGCTGACTAGCTCAGAGCCTGGAGCCTGCTTCCAATTCTGTGTGTCCAGCTGTCTCTGCCCCGCCCCTCCCCTGCTCACAGTGTCTGTGTGTGTGTGTGTGTGTCGCTCTCAAAAATAAACAAACATTAAAAAAAGTTTAATCTGTTAAAAAAAAAAAAAAGATGGTGCATGCAACGCGCTTAGTACATACTGAGTGTTGGCTACATAAATTCAAACTGTTCTTTGACTCCCAGCCCTGTCTCCGGATCCCCCGCGCCTCGCTGCCCCCCGACTCTTGGAAGTGGGCTCAGAAAGCCCCGTGAGCTGCTCCTTGGACGAGCTATTTCCAGCCTCGGAGGCTTGGGTCTACCTGGCTCTGGGGGATCAGAGGCTGAGTCCCGATATCACCTTAGAGGGGGACGCGCTCATGGCCACTGCCACAGCCACAGCTAGTGCGGAACAGGAGGGCGCCAGTCAGCTGGTCTGCAACGTGACCCTGGGGGGCGAGAGCCGCGAGACCCGGGAGAACGTGACTGTTTACAGTAAGAGGGAGTGAAGCGGACCGGGAGCGGCTCAGGGGTGGAGCCAGAGGATCGGGAAGGCGGGGCAAAGAGTGGGCGGGGCCTTAGTGTAGGAAGGGTCGTGGTCCGAAAGTCCTTAAGGCGTGGGAAAGATGGAGGACAGAGACTTAGCAGCTGGAGAGGCGGAATCTGAGACACCGGAAGGGGAAAGCCGCAAAACCAGCGAGGATCCCCGAAAGATGTGGAGCGACAACCTCAAGGGGGCGGGGCTATAGGGGCGGAGCCTGAGCATCCCGAGGGGCGGAGCGAGGTACCCATAGTTAGGCCGCAGAACCCACAGGGTTCGGGTGGATAAGGGTCAGCCTAGACCTGCAGGAGGGGCGTGGTCAGTGGACTCACAGCCAATGCCCTGTCCCCAGGCTTCCCGGCGCCGGTCCTGACCCTGAGCGACCCCACCGTCCCAGAGGGGAAGGTGGTGACGGTAACTTGCACAGCTGGGGCCAGAGTCCTGGTCACACTGGACGGAATTCCAGCCGTGGTCCCAGGGCAGCCCGCCCAGCTTCAGCTAAATGCCACCGAGGATGACGACAGGCGCAGCTTCCTCTGCGATGCCACTCTCGAGGTGGACGGGGAGACCCTAAGCAAGAACGAGAGCGCCGAACTCCGCGTCCTATGTGAGTTGGCCTTTAACCTCTAACCTCGTGATTTCCAAGGACCTGCCCAGTCCCCGGTCCTATCGTGGAAGGGCGGCCTTTCCTCAAGGTCCATGTCTAGCTTCTCTGTATCCCGTGCCCCTGCCTGCAGACGCCCCTCGGCTGGACGATTCGGACTGTCCCAGGAGCTGGACGTGGCCGGAAGGCCCAGAACAGACGCTGCGCTGCGAAGCTCGAGGAAACCCCGCGCCCTCCGTGCACTGCGCACGGCCTGACGGCGGGGCAGTGCTGGCACTGGGCTTACTGGGTCCGGTGACTCGCGCTCTCGCCGGCACTTACCGCTGCACTGCGGGCAACATCCAGGGCGAGGCAGTCAAGGACGTGACCCTGACGGTGGAGTGTGAGTGAGGGTGCACAGAGCACATCTCTGCCTGTTTCTCAGGGTCTAGGGGGAACTAGCCTACAAGGAAGAGTGGGAACAGGATCTGAAGTGTGCCTTTGGGCAGGATTTTGGAAAAGGGAAGACGCTGGTGAGTGGGATTAGGGGAAAGATCGCGGGGAAAGAGGAAGGGGAAGAAGTAGACGTGTCCATAAGGGTCTGGGGCGTGGCATCTGGACAGAATCTTGGGAAGGGGGATTTTCCAAGCCTTCTAACAATTTTTAGGCTAAAGACTTGGGGACGGTCCTGTGAGCACTTTGTAGGAATCGAAAAAGGGCTCCAAACAGCTCGCAGCTCAACCAGCGCGAAACCTCTTTGGTTCAGTGTCTCTGTGCCTGCCCAACCCTTTTGTGGCCGCCCTTGGACGGAAAGAGGAGACCCTCTTTTTTGGGGGGGACTTTTTAAGCCAGTCCCCAAACCTCAAACCAAACAACAGATCTTCCTCCAGACGCCCCAGCGCTGGACAGCGTGGGCTGCCCAGAACACATTACGTGGCTGGAAGGAACAGAGGTCTCACTGAGCTGTGTGGCGCATGGGATCCCACCGCCGAGCGTGAGCTGTGTGCGCTCTGGGGAGGCCAGGGTCCTGGAGGGCCTGCTGCGTGTGGTCCGGGAGCATGCAGGAACCTACCGCTGTGAAGCCACCAATGCTCAAGGCTCTGCAGCCAAAAATGTGGCGGTCACGGTGGAATGTGAGTGGGGACAGCACGGGGCAGGATGGGTTATGTGAGGATAACCTTGGCCTGACTTCCAGTCTCTGTGTGACCTTCTGCTCCCCAGATGGCCCCAGTTTTGAGGAGCTCAGCTGCCCCAGCAATTGGACATGGGTGGAAGGATCTGGGCAGCTGTTTTCTTGTGAAGTGGATGGAAAGCCAGAGCCAAGCGTGGAGTGCATCGGCTCGGGGGGCACCAGTGACGGGATGCTGCTGCCACTGGCACCCCCAGACCCCCGCCCCAGTGTCCCCAGCATCTCTAGCAAACTGGCACCTGGTATCTACATCTGCAATGCTACCAACAGGCACGGCTCCATGGTCAAGACCGTCGCCGTGAGCACGGAGTGTGAGCGGGGCCCAGGCTGGCGGGAAGTAGGGGCGCCCCAGGGTCCAGGCCCCTCCCTGACGCCCCCATGGCTGCTTTGCAGCGCCGCCGCAAATGGATGAGTCCACCTGCCCTGGTCACCAGACGTGGCTGGAAGGAGCCGAGGCTGCAGCGCTGGCCTGCGCCGCCCGGGGTCGTCCCTCCCCACAAGTGCGCTGCTCCCGGGAGGGCGTGCCCAGGCCTCAGCGGCTGCGCGTGTCCCGAGAAGATGCGGGTACCTACCGCTGCTTGGCCACCAACACGCATGGCACGGATGCACGGACTGTCACCGTGGGCGTGGAATGTGAGTGGGAGCGGCACCAGATAGAGGGCACTCAGTCCCCAAAGCAGTGACTTGAAGCGGTAGGCTTGCCTAGGACAGTTCGAGGCCCCTCCCTCAGTCCCCTTCCTGAGAACAAGGATTCTTCGTCCAAACCTGAGGGTAATGAAAACTCTAGGGAACAGGAGCCCGGGTCCCCTCAAGCTCTAAGGTCAGAAGGACACCGGTGCAGCTCACCATCTCTCATTCAGTGACGCAGGACAGAGGATTTTAGCGTATGGGGAGGTGGCTCTGATGGGAGGCAGGAGCCTTGGCTGCCCATCCGAGGAGGGGCGCTGCCAGATTGTGGTTGGGTGGAAGGTCAGTAGGTCAGTGGCTGGACCGGCTCTGAGCGGCCCCTCCAACCTCCTGTCCCCTGCAGACCGCCCGGTGGTGGCCGAGTTGGCAGCCTCGCCTCCCGGAGGCGTGCGGCCAGGTGGGAACTTCACGTTGACCTGCCGCGCAGAGGCCTGGCCCCCAGCCCAGATCAGCTGGCGCGCGCCCCCGGGGGCGCCCAACATCGGCCTGTCGAGTAACAACAGCACGCTGAGCGTGGCGGGCGCCATGGGCAGCCACGGCGGCGAGTACGAGTGCGCAGCCACCAACGCGCATGGGCGCCACGCGCGGCGCATCACCGTGCGCGTGGCTGGTAAGTGGCAGCTGGAGGGGCGGGGCGAAGGATCTGCAGGGGGCGTGGCCTGCGCCTCGGTGCCCCTGACCCGGTCCTAGTGTCCCTCTCATTCCCGCGCAGATGAGACTGAAGCGAGTCAGGGCAGAAATCAGGAGCGCCCTGACGAGTGGGGTTTCGATGGCGGGTTGGGGGTGGGAGGTGGAGGGAGAGGGAGCCGACTGGGACTCAAGGGAGGGACCCCCAAGGGCTGTGATGGCTGTGGGAAGGGGCTTATTAACTTGGGGTCGGTTATGTGTGGTAGAGATTTGATCTAATAATTCGCCCGTTGCTGTGGAGAACGGGGGTTGGAGACGGACCTAGAGCAGAGGATGCAGGTGGGAGGAGCCCCCACCCAAATCCCCTCCCCCCGCCTCTCTGGGTTTTCCGAGGTGAAGGAATGACTCGATCTCCCCCATCCCCATCCTTTCGGGGGTGAGAAGAGTTGGCTGACTTGTGGGTAACTCTGGGGCTAGGGGCTTCCTATGCCGAGATGACACACCTCGGGTTCTGGGCGCTCGGGGTAGCCTTCAGGGCTTTCTCCTCTGCCCCACCCGTCTCTGTGAGTTCCCTGGGGTTCCCTGCCAGCCCCGGGAGGCCTGACCTCGTGCCTGGGGCGGGGGGCGGGGAGAGGAGGCCGGGCTTGGGAGCCTTGGGCCGGTCCACCGTCTTTGACGATCTCCACCCCGCAGGTCCGTGGCTGTGGGTCGCCGTGGGCGGCGCGGCGGGGGGCGCGGCGCTGCTGGCCGCGGGGGCCGGCCTGGCCTTCTACGTGCAGTCCACCGCTTGCAAGAAGGGCGAGTATAACGTGCAGGAGGCCGAAAGCTCCGGTGAGGCCGTGTGTCTCAACGGCGCGGGCGGCGGCGCTGGAGGGAGCGCGGGCGCCGCCGAAGGTGGAACCGAGGCTGCGGGCACCGAGGAGGCGCAGGCGGGTGGCGAAGTCTTTGCCATCCAGCTGACGTCAGCGTGAGCCCGCTTCCCTCTCCCCGCGGGCCGGGGGACGACCCCCCCCCAACCCACAGGGGGGCTTACTTATTCTATTTATTTATGTATTTATTTATTGAATTCCAGGGGCATCACCCCCTTTTTCTACCCCGCCCCCCAATAAAGTTTTTATAAAGGACTCTGGATCCTTCTGCTTCAGTCCGCGATGTGGAAGCAGCCCGAGGTTCCAATGCCAACCCCCATGGGATATTCCTGCAGAAACTATGTTTTGCTTGTTTTTGAGGGCCTACTACGTGTCAGGCGCAGTGCAAGCCGCCTTCATGCGGTGAATTGGAGGTGTCCAGTTTCCTGTTCTCAGCTGACCCTTGGGCCGGGGTGGGGACTGCATGTCTTCCGCCAGCTCCCTACTCCTTATCTCATCCGTCCAGCGCGTTGCCCTCTAACCCGGCAAACACATGGGGGTGGGAGCTAGGTGATTCCCCAGGCCTGGTTCCAGGCAGAGCTGAGGCTGCCTTCCCAGGATGGGTGGAGGCCCCTCCCCTGGGGTCTGGGCATTGAGCTCCTGTCCAGGTTGATTAAATGCAGACAAGGGCTGTGGTTATGAGCCTCAGCCCCCAAGATGTCCCTTCTGTCGAAGGGTGCATCCCTGCCCCCACCCTCATGCCTCCTCCATCCCATGTCCATCCACGGAGGCTCAGTTTACCCCTAACCTGCTTTTTGACTGCCCATCACAACTCAGAAGAGGCACGCGGGTATCAGCTGCAGCCCCCACGGCACAGCACCACCGTCTCCCTCCCCTCCCCGCAGCAGAAGGAGAGAACAGCTGGGCCTCCCCCCACCCTTGCAGTCTCTGCCTCCCTCCAAAGCAGGAACAGAGCCCGAGAGAGGGAAGCGGTCCAGGACAGCTCCCAGTCCATCAGCTGCCCCAGGCAAGCATTTCCCGAGCAAAGGTAAGATCAGGAAAGGGGGAGGGGGTTGCGCTGGGAGGGGGAGGCGGTGCCTAGAGGCCTAGCCAGGGTACAGAAGGCAAAAAGGCACACGCATGGTGCAGCCCCTACTGTCACACACACCCCTTAACCGCCTCTCTCCACTCCCACCGGCCTTGGGGTCCCACAAGGTCAGGCCTGCCACAGGGCCTTTGCTTTTGGCATCCACTCTACCTGGACTGTCGTCATCCCCAAGTCCCGCAGCTACTTCCTACGGGCCTCTACACAGATGCCAGAGAGGCCTTGTGAGTGAGGACCGTCACTAAAGTACCCTCCCCCCCAACTCCTATCTCCTTACATAATTTATTTTCTCTGTAGCACCAACCGTGACTTATTGGATATTTAATTGAATATTTGTTTCCTGTCACGTTCGAACTTTGGCTTCACTAGAGCAGGGATCTTTGTTCCGCTCACCATATAGTGACCCCGCTGGGGCCTGGCACATAGGAGCTGGCCCATAAAGGCCGAATAGGTGGGGGAAAAAGACTGAGCTCACACACAGTCTGAGACCTCTGTGTGTTCAAGTGTGAATCCCCATGGAACTACATTCTGGGCACTGGGGTGGCCTGTCATGGTCAGGGACACAGATGTGGCCTTGGACCTCTGAAATCACGGTCCAGGTGGAGAGATGAACGGGAATGAAATAGCTCCAGAGTGGTAGAAACTTGGAAATTCTGGTAGGTTCTTTTTTTTTTTTTTTTTAATTCTGGTGGGTTCTAAGAGGGAGACTAGTAGGGAGCTGAACTAGAGCCCAATGTAGCATGGGAATGGGGTGTCTGTTTTAGACTGGGTGTCAAGGAAGGCTTCTCTGAATTTGTGGTGTGGGGCTGAGCCCCTCCCCCCCAGTAATGAGAAGGTAGGGGCTACGGGGACCCAGGCTGGGGGGCGTGTTTGGAGCTGAGGAACAGTGGGGCCCAGGGCCCAGGAATCCAGGCCAGGCCTTCCCTGCAGGCTTCCCGGAGTATGTGACCAGGCAGGGCCTCACCCACTGTCGGGGGGGGGCACCCCCACCCTGGCTGCATCCCACCCATCCTCCCAGTGAGCACTGGTGTCCTGTGTGTCCCGGTGACAGTGACAGGGCTGAGGTCCGGCCAGGGCCCTCCTCTCCCATGTGGCTTTTGGCTTCAGGCTAGGGACACACTTTGGTGGGGCAGAAGGGATCTTGAAAGAGGAACGGGGGACCCAGCAGGGGCTGGTAGGCCTCGAGGCGCAGGAAGGTGACATTCTGCAGGCAGGGGTGAGCGGACGGGTAAAGGGCCTGCGGTGCATACATCGCTGTGTGCCCATGTGTGTCATCTATGTGTGCTTCCTGTGTGTTGACGTGTGTGTCTGGCGTCTGCAGACACGTGTGTCTCTCAGCAGATGTGTGACCTCAGTGTGCGGTCTGTGTGTCTCGTGAGTGTCAGCACATGGGAGTTTGTCCGTGTGTCTTGTGTGAGTGTGAGTGCGTCAGCGCACGCACATGTATCTGTCTTGTCTTTTTTTTTTTTTTAATTTTTTTAATGTTTTTTATTTATTTCTAGGAGAGAGAGTGAGAGACAGCATGAGCAGGGGAGGGTCAGAGAGAGAGGGAGTCACAGACTGAAACAGGCTCCAGGCTCTGAGCTGGCAGTCAGCACAGAGCCCGACGCGGGGCTCGAACCCGCGAACCGCGAGATCATGACCTAAGCGAAAGTCGGACGCTTAACCAACTAAGCCACCCAGGCACCCCTGTCTTGTCTTTTTTATGTTTGTTTGTTTTTGCGAGAGAAAGAGAGAGAGTAAGCGGGGGAGGGGCAGAGAGAGGGAGGCAGAGAATCTGAAGCAGGCTCCTATGGGGCTAAAGCCGGATGTGGGGCTGGAACCCACAAACTGTGAGGTCATGACCTGAACTGAGCCGAAGTCAGACGCCCAACCGACTGAGCCGCCCAGGCGGTGCCTCTGTCTCTCTTTTTAAGATCTTATTTTTTAAGTAATCTCTACACCCAGCGTGGGGGCTTGAACCCACGACCCCAGGTTCAAGAGTCGCACACTCCATTGGCTGAACCAGACAGGTGCCCCATATGTGTGTCCCGTGTCCGTCTACTTGTGTGGTCTGTCTGTGCATGTGGTGGCTGTCGCCGCCCTGTATGGGGCGCTGTGGTGAAGGTGGCTAATTCCCCGCAGGGCGGGCTGGTGCCTATGTAGATGGCTGTGCAAGTCCCTCAGAACCCAAATGAGAAAACACCCGCCCCCATATGCCCCGGGGGTGCGGGGGAGGGGGGGGAGAGTGCCCAAGACGGTTCCTAGTCACAGTGCTCTTTCTCAGAGTAGTTTTGTTCTTTATTGTTATTGCTGTTAACAACCTGAGCGTCACTGCTGAGGGCATTTTCTGAGAAGAGGCCCAGCCAAGCCTGATTGGACCAGGGGCCAAGATGGGGGACAGTGGCCCCCCGAGACTGGGGCTCTGGAGCCTGAGGCCTGGGTCTTCCACCTGGGGTCCCTGAATGGGAGGGGGCAGAGAAGAGTCAGGCTGGACCACCGCAGATGCCAGCTTTTCCCCCCACTCCTCCCAGCAGGGCTTCGGCCCATCTCCTCCCTGGAGAAACTGAGTCCAGATGGGCCCGGCTACGTGCGGAAGGACTTACCCTTCCTGAGCTGGGCCTTGGTGGGGGCCCAGGGACACCCCGCATCTGCCACATGACTTCTTGGGCTGGACATTCTTCCTGGGGACCAGCCAGCAGCTGGAGCAGCGGGTGCCATATTTCTTGTACCTGGGGGGGGGTGGGGAGGGTATAAGACACCAAGATCAGGACGCAGCAGGGGCCCAGAAACTACCGCAAGGGAACCACTCTCCCCGGCGGTGTTTTCCTTCCCAGCACCCCACACTGGCTAGGCACCCGCGCTCCCCCCTCCGTCCTGAGGACCTGATACCACACGCATTGCAGAGCGGAGTCCCGTCTTCAGCATCTCGCCAGAGAGGGGTCCTCTGGGTCCTACAGGAGGCACAGCATCGGGGCCCTGAGGGGGCAGAGGTCAGGGTGAGGGGCAGAGGTGCCAAGAGTCTGGGCTCAGGAGGCCTGTGCAGGTGGGGCATGTTGCTGGAGTCTCTGGGAGCCCCCCCCACCAACCTGGCTCCGGGCCAGCCCCGGGTATTACCAGATCTAAGGCAGAGGGAAAGCCAGGAAAGGAGACAGATGGCAAAGCTAAACAGAGGAGGAAACTGGGGGTGGGGGTGACTCAGCTCGAGTGGAGGGAGGTGCACCATGACTCCTTCTGGATGGTTCTAAATGGGGTAGCAGGACGGGAAGAAAGACAGAGGATGGGAAATTGCTTCCCCCCCCCCCCCGCAGATATTTATAGCTTTCAAGTCTCCAGGACTCACCCAGGGCCTCGCTGCCTCCTGAGCTGGCCTCAGGGCCCCCCGCAGGGCCTGTGGAGGGACCCTGGGAGCGGCTACCGCAGGCCAGGCTGGAGAACAGATAGGAGTTAGCAGTGGGGGATCTGTACCTCATCGTGGGCAGCGCCCCTCAAATACAAGTCACTGTCAGGGTATCAAGCATCCCCCAAGGAGGCATCTGATGTTTCAAAGGCCTGGCCTTGCCCCTCATTAGTAATAATGATGATGATGATGATGATCATAGGAAGAGGTAGGGAGCCTGGGGCCGGCCTGCCAGTTTGAGACCCCATTTCTCCCAAGTCCTCACTGCGTGACCCTGGACAAGTGAGCTCATCCTCTGCACCTCAGTTTCCAAATCTGTAAAATGGGATTCACAAGGCTTCAACGAGCCCGTACACATCAAGTGCTGCCTGTTACCTCTTATTGTTGTTCGTGACACATGGCAGTCATTAACATTACTGAAAAAATTAATCGTAGCGGCAGCCCTCAGGATGGTCAGGCCCATCTCATAAAGGGGACCTATGCTCACTGACTTCGGTTCAGGTCACCATCTCACGGTTCACGAGTTCGAGCCCCATGTCGGGCTCTGTGCTGACATTTCAGAGCCTGGAGCCTGCTTCGGATTCTGTGTCTCCCTCTCTCTCTGCCCCTTCCCTGCTCTCTCTCTCTCTCTCTCTCTCTCAAAAATGAATAAACATGGAAAAAAAGAAAAAAAGAGGACCTATGCTCAGACCAGGACGTTGCTGGATCAGAGCAGCAGGGCTGGGACCGGCACCAGCCTGAGGTCTCGCTCAGAGATGAGTTATTTGTAAAGTAGGGCTGGTGTGGGCGCCTGTGAGGAGATGCCTGGAGGGCCCTGTCCCCACCATTATCACTAGAACTTGCGAAAAGGGCGCCCTCCTCTGGCCAGCCCCTACCTGTAGCTGGCTAGGATCTGTAGGCTGGAATCCGGCTTTATTTGAAATTTCAGGGTCACCCCCTCAAACCGGGGATCCACTTTCTCAGCGCCCCGGTGGGGCTTTGACTGCTTCCGGGGCCTCCTCTGGAGTAGGGCTGAGGGGGCCGGGGGAGCCTCAGGGGGCCCCCAGCTGCAGCACTGCTGGTTGGTTGGGGTCAGCATGTTCTCGGCCTCCCTTGCTAGAGGCGAGGGTCCCAGAGACCCCAAGGGCTTCAGCTCCCGGGAAGCCCCCAGGGTTTGGGTGTCCTGGGCAGGGCGCTGGACCAGCCCCTCTGCTGTTTCTTGGAGAAGACGCAGGGCAGACACGGAGTCCTGGCGTGCAGGCCAGAAGGACCTGGGGACAAGGGACAGTGTGGGCAGCACCTGTGTAGTCCTCGGAGCCACGGGCTAAGGGGATTGCGTGGCCTCTGACCCCCATATGACCCCAACTATCCCTGGGGACCAGAACTTCTTCTTTCTGAGTACCAGTAACTAACACCGTGACCGCTAGGTAACCCCAGGAACCGCAGGGCCTGACCCTTGACCACTGGGTCGGCTTTGGGGAAGGGGCCGCTCCTTAACGCACCTGCCATTGGGTCTGGGGCATCCTGGGGTCCTTGGTGTCTGCTGAAGAGGGGGCGCCCGGGACGGCTTAGGGTCCAGACACGGCGACGCCAGCAGCTCTTGGAGCTTAGAGAAGTCCGGGGCTGACCGGGCCTCCATTGCGCCCCAGCCCCGCTTCCCAGATCGCGCGCGGCCCCGCCCCCTCCGGGCCCACTCGACGAGCCCCACCTGAGTGGAGGGGGCCGCGCCGGGCGGGGGCGCCTCTGCGGAGGGTGCGGTGGGCCCCACCTGGGCGGGGCGAGCGGGGTCGGGCGCCTCTAGCCGGCGGCGGCGATCCGTGATCGCCGGTGATCGGCACCCGGTTGCGAGCGCCTCGGGCCAGCCTCGGTGCCACTCGGGCAACCCTGCTCAGGTGGACTTCGCACCCCGCCGGGGCCAGCTCGGACCCCTCCAAATCCCTCCGCGGCTGCGGGGGCGGGGCCTTGCCACGCCGACCCACGTGTGCTCGGGCTCCCACGCCCTCTCCTCCAGGGAGGCTCCAGGTCTTTACCTCAGTGCCCCCCCCACCCCCCGCTGCCCAATCGCTGCTATGAGAGGGGAGGGTTGGGGGTCCAGGTATAGAAGATGCAGCCATAGACCCCAGGCCTGCCCTCCTCCGGCCCCCCTCCCCACACCCAAGGACACTCAAGACGCTGGAGGTCTCTGTGAGCCAGTTTTATTGTCAGATTCCACCCTATCCACCCACTGATTCTAGTGAGTTTGGCGGCGGCTCCCCCAGCAGGGGCTGGTGGCCCCCCAACCAGAGCCTGGACACGGGATCTCTCTGAAGCAGGGGCTTTGGACTTCTGGTCGCTCCCGACATCTCTCTCGGGCCTGTCCACGCTCTGGGCCGGGCTGGCAGCTCGGCTACTCTTCCAGTCCTGGCCCCGAGGGCCACGGGTGTCCGGGATGGCCCCGGCTGCCCGTGTCAGTGGGGCTTGGGGACATGGCCGTCCACATAGAAGTTCCTGGTGATCTTCGGCAGCCTGAACTCGGCCCCTTCCAGCTCGGGAGTCAGCACGATTTGGCAGCCCAGCCGGGAGTTCTCCTGAAGAAGGGGGGCCATGTCCAGCATGTCGTCCTCCCTGGGGCAAGAACAGGGTCAGCGGGGGTGGAGGCTGGGAGGGCAGGATGCCTAGGAAGGACTCCCCGAAGGGCGGGGCAGGCTGCCCGAACCCAGGGGAAATGGCCGCAGGGGCGGGGTGCGAGGGGGAGGAAAGCGGTGGGCGGTGGGAGGAGGATGGCCCCGCACAGCAGGCACGCAGACTCCGCGGCCCCACGGCTCAGGCCTGGGGGGGGGTGGGGGGCGCCCCGCTCACCTCTCGTCAGGAGGAGGCAGCAGGTCCAGGTGGTCCTCGCTCACGTATACGTGGCAGGTAGAACAGGCCAGGGAAGCCTCGCAGGCCCCTGGGGGCAACAGCGGGGAAGTGACAGTGAGGGACACGGTCAGGTAGGTGCCTTCAGTCCAAGACACGAAGAAGAGGGCCTGTGTTTCACCGGGCGACCTCCTCACTCCGTCCTCTGAGCACACACCGCGTGGACGCTCCACCCTGTCATTTGCTCAGCTAGCTGTTCCCTAACTGCGGATGAGCCTGCCGAGGGATGGCTGGGTGTCCCGTCTCCCTAGGACTCCCCTCCCCCCAGGAGGCTGGGGCCCGCGCCGCGTGCATGGCACCCTGGAGGACCACGGACTTGACTTCCGTGTAGCCGAGAGGTGAAAGGTCGGGCCGGGTCCCTGTAGCCTGTAAGCCCCTGCTGGGACCCGGTTGCCACGCTGGGCAAATGGGTTCCCATCTCCCCGTTGCTCCTAAGGATGGGACCAGCTCACTCAACACCTAGTGTGGCAGGAGAAATACCAGAACATAAGGGCTGCAGGATGTAGAAGCTGGGGTTTCCTGCTTTTCCCTGGACACATTCCCAACTTTTGGATTGATCACTGGGAACTGTGCGTGGGGAAAACATCCCTCCTGGCCTAAAACCTTCTGGGGTTTTCTTTCTTTCTTAGTTTATTTATTTAAGTTCATTTATTTATCTCTCTGATATAAACATTAAAAAATTATAGTTTATTTTTTAAAAATGTTTTATTTTTTTGAGAGAGACACACAGACAGACAGTGTGAGCAGGGGAAGGTCAGAGAGGGAGGGAGACACAGAATCCGAAGCAGGCTCCAGGCTCTGAGCTGGCTGTCAGCACAGAGCCCGACGCGGGGCTCGAACCCACAAACCGTGAGATCATGACCTGAGCCGAAGTCAGATGCTCAACCGACTGAGCCACCCAGGTGCCCCTAAAAAATTATAGTTTATTTGGAGAGAGAGAGAGAAAGAGAGAGAGAGAGAGCAGGGGAGAGAGAGAGAATCCCAAGCAGGCCCTGCACTGTCAGCACAGACCCCGATGTGGGGCTCAAACCCACGAACGGTGAGATCGTGACCTGAGCTGAAACCAAGAGTCAAACACTTAACTGACTGAGCTGCCCAGGCGCCCCTCCAAAGGGTTCTCAGAGCCAGAATAAAACCAGTCCTTGAGATCCTCCCGATCCCTCACTCATTCCACATCAGCCACACTGGGCCCCCTGGTCAACTCCAACATGTCAAGCTCGTCCCCACCACGGGACCTCTGCACTTGCTGTGCCCTTGCCCTGAAGTGCTCTTCTCTCTGCTCTTTCCGTGACTAGATCCTTCTGGGCTTCAGGGATTCAACTCCACTGTCTTCCAGTCCCCCCACCTCCTATTTATTATCCTCCCCCCTCGCCTTGGCGACTCTAATTTCTTTATGGAATTTACCGCAATCCAAAACTACCATCTGATCCCTGGGTTCACCTATGCTCCGCCATCCTGGCCTCCTCTCTTTGCACTTGGCACTGAGGCTGGCGTGCTGTGGATGCTCCAGAGACACGTGTTTTAAGTGAACGGGACGGAATTCTCTCTTCCAGACACGTTGGACGATGAAGATGAAGCTGACCTGAAGAACCTCGCAGGGGGCCCTGGTGACTTAGCCCACCTCCCCATCTCCTGGGGGAAAAGGCCCCAGGGAGCTCTTCCTCGGCCCTGTTTCCCACCTCGTTAGCATCCCCACCCCGTGAGATAGAGATGACCTAATGTAAAGGTCCCGACCTGTCACTGCGCACTAATTGTGCGCCAGGTGTTAGGCACTACTTACGGGATCTGTGGAAGTCTCCAGAGCAACCCAGTGAGACAGTAAGTTGAGTATCCCATTTTACAGGGGAGGAAACAGAGATCGAGAGACGTTAAGGACCCTTGCTCAGGGTCCCACAGCTGGTAACAGGCAAAATTTGACCAGAGGCCACTTGCCTCTCAACGTTCCAATCTCTGTCCTGAACTCCTGGTGATTGGATTCCAGAACAGAACTTGAGGTAGGCCTGCCATGCCCAGCCCCGCAGTATCTCTGCCCCCCGTAATGATTCAATATTTCAGGCTCTGTATTCTGTTCACCCAACCAATAACCCGGTACATTTTTGCTTGAGACCGACCTCTCCAGCTGCTCGTGATATAATTACATGTTTACTCATGAGATCATTGTCCCCGTTAGGCTGGAACTGGTGTGAAACAACAAGGACCTTGTCTGTTTTATACACTGCTGCCTGGCGCACAGTAGGTATTCAATGTGCACAGAAGAGCAGCAGAGATTAGGGGCTAAAATAAGCTGGCTTTTGGGGCGCCAGGGTGGCTCCGGCGGTTGGGCGTCTGACTTCGGCTCAGGTCATGATCTCACAGTTTGTGGGTTCGAGTCCCGTGTCAGGCTCTGTGCTGACAGCTCGGAGCCCAGAGCCTGCTTCAGATTCTGTCTCTCTCTCTCTCTCTGCTCCTCCCCTGCTTGCTCTCTGTCTCTCTCTCAAAAATAAATAAACATAAATTAAAAAATAAGCTGGCTTGACATCTAGTTTTGCCACTTAGTTGACCTTAGACCGTGTCAACTTAACCCTCAGTTTTTTCACCTATAAAATGAGATCATCTACCGTATCACATAACGTTGCCATGAAGATCTGATCAGTCAATAGGTATTTAACACGCTTAAGGTAATGTCTGCTCTTTCTTTCATTCAACAGACATTGATTTAATACCTGTTCCATCTAAAAAGCATGACAGGCAACCGATAAGTGGCAAAGAGGGTTTCTGGTCTCATTCTGAGGACAGGCGAAGAAATGGAAAGAAAGCAACGAGGCCATAAAGCACATGGAGATGACAGAGTGACTGGGGATGGGGACTTTAGCTGGGCTGAGGCGATGAGATTGTCAGAAAGGTGACATTTACACTGAGACCTGAAGGATGAGATGGAGCCAGAAGATCTGGTGGGAAAGGACTTCAGATGTCTGGAGCCATGAGTGCAAAAGCCCTGAGGCAGGAACAAACTGGGCTTTTTGTTTGAGGAATAGCAAGAAAGCCAGTGAGTCTAGACTAGAGAGAAGGAGGAAGAGAATGCAAGCTCCCAGAGGGGAGCGGTTTAAAGAACCTCTAATGAGGGGTGCTTGGGTGGCTCAGTCGGTTAAGCGTTGACTTCGGCTCAGGCCATGATCTCACGGTTTGTGGGTTCGAGTCCCGCGTCGGGCTCTGTGCTGACAGCTCAGAGCCTGGAGCCTGTTCTGGATTCTGTGTCTCCCTCTCTCTCTGACCCTCCCCTGCTCACGCTGTCTCTCTACCTCGCTCAGAAATAAAACATAAAAAAAAAAAAAAGAACCTCTAATGAGTGCTCAACAAATAACTGCTGAGCGAGTGAAGAGGTTTAAAGCTGGTCAGAGTTTGAGACGTTGGAAAGGAGTCTGGATTTTAACCATGTTTGATGGGAAGCCATGGGAGCGTTAGGTAACGGAGAACCGTATCTGATTTGCGGGTCTTTTTAAACAAGAGACAAGGACCTCCCCAATTCCCTGTGCCGGGCTCCCACCTTCCAGGTCCACTCCATGGCGCTGGGCCAAGTGGAGAACATTGTCCCCCACTCTGCCGCTCACCGGAATCCGTTGGCCTGACCGGTCTACGAACACCACGTTCACCCTGGGGACAGACGAGGTGCAGATGCCAAACTTGACGATGGACGCAGTGGCCAGGTGGAATCTAGGATGGGGGGGGGCGGGGGCTGACAGCCGGGGGAATAGGACAAAGGTGAGGCCGCAGGGCAAGGTGGGGACCGGAGGAACCTCACGAGATAAAGAATGGGGGGCCTGTCCCCCTACACTCACACGTCCCCGGGCCGCTCGGGGCCGCCGGCTTCCTCCTCCCCCGCCGGGCGCGAGCCTGAAAAACACGGTTCGTGAGCGGCCTCGCGGCGCCTTGCGGGCGTCCGACGGATTGACGCCAGCCCCCGAGGCGCCCCACGTACCTGTCGCTCGGAATCTTCTGGCTGTCGCTGGCGCCGCCGCCTCCCCAGACCCCCAGGAGCCGGCAGGCCGGCTCCACCAGGCTCCCCTGGCCGCCCGCAGCAGAAGCCTGGCACTCACGCCTCCCCGGGCCACGGAGGCGGCCATGACAGATGTCACGTGACCCGGGGCTGGGCATGCCCAGTGGCAGCCACGCGACCGACGCGCCCGTAATTGCCCGAATACAAGCCCGGCCGATTGCGCGGGGCTTGTGAAAGGAGGGCCTCCAGGAAGGATCCGCCAGAGCAGGGGGGCGCCAGGCTGGCTCACCCACACTAAAGACCTGCGGGGCCACCCTTGACCTCGCACCCCCGGCCCACCGTTTGTCCCAAGAACCAGCCAGCTCTGCTTTCTTTAAAACCATTTACTTACAAACTTTAATTCAGCAAAGGAAAAGTCTGTGAGAGGATTGGAGAGACGACACCCCCCTGGAGTGGATGTGGACCCCGGCCCCCCACAGAGTCAGGGGAGCGGAAGCTGGTGGCCCAGGCGCCAGGGGGAGGGCCCAGGACCTCCTCAGGCCCACAGGTCCTGCTGGTGGGCAAGGGGCAGAGCTCATCTGCCTGAACTTGCTGGACTCACACTGGGCCCGCGGGAGGCCAGCTCCAGGTGATCTAGCCTGGGGATGGAGAGGTGGAATTCATCTTTAACATGACGGCGGGGGCGGGGGGGCGGAGACAGCAGAGGCTCAGTGAGATGCACAATACCCGACTCCCGCAGACTTGACAGCAGGACTGGCTTAAGCTGGCAGAGAAAACCTGTCTCTGCCCCTAGGCCTGGGCAGGAGGGATGATGGGGTTGGTCTGCCAGAACCAAGGCTTTGGCCTTTTGCTGTCCCCAGAGTGGGGACTCGGTAGAGGGGCCCAATCCCCAGGCCAGAGCCATTTGGTCCTGAGTCAAGCTTCCGGAGCTCGGCATCTAAGAGGCTCTGACCGCAGGGCCTGGGACCCGGCTTTAAGGCATCAGAAGGCGAGGGCAGTGCGGCAGGAGGCTGGGGGCCCCGAGCTGGAATGCAGGCCAGAGGAGGCAGGCAGGGACAGGACACAGCCATGCCTGCAGCAGGCGTGACGGGAAAAGGGCTGAGCCATCTCAAACCGGAAGTGTGGAATGAAGGCCCAGACATGCTGGACCTTGAAGGAATCAGAGCTGGGGGTCGTCCTGGATTGTTTAAAAAATAATACAAATTAGAAAAGGAAACAAAAGTCAATTGTCAAAGTTAAAAAAGGGGGACAGTCTCTGACCCTCACGGGAGGTCAGGGGAACCTCCAAGGCACTCGAGAGGCCAAGATGCAGGAGTGACGAGGCAGGAGAGGACTCCCAGAGAGACAGACACAGGCGGATGCAGGGGAGGGGGGAGAGAGCTGGCCAGGGCCCCTCTCTCTTAAGGCTGTAGTTTCCATGCTGGGAGCAGGCCAGAGGTGCACAGGGGCCCCCAGACTCCCCCACACTCCTTGGGTTCCGGCTGGTTGGTCACCAAAGTCTTTCAGAGAGTTTTCTATTACGGGGGGGGGGGGGGGGAGACACAAACAGAACACCAGAAAACCCAAAAGCGATTTGGTGCAGGCCCTTGAGCATCTCTGGCACCGGCCCCTTAGAAAATCCTCTTGCGCTTCAGGTAGGAGTCTGCGTAGTGGCCGCCGAGGCCCTGGGAGTGCTGGCCAACGTAGCCGCCTTCCGGGCTGGGCTCGGGTGAGGGCAGAAGGTGGGCAAAGCTGCGCTTCTGGCCACCCAGCGGCGTCTGGAGACAGAGGCGAGGGGATGGCAGGTGAGGGGCCGTGTGGCGGCCACCGCTCCCCAGCCCGGCGTGCCCTCGCCGCCCCTCCCCAGCCCCGTACCTTCAACAGGTGGCTGTGGCCATTGGGCCCAGGGCCGAGGCCCAGCAGCCCTTCCCCAGAGCCCAGTGGAGAGGAGCCGACCGCCTAGGAGACACAGGAGACAGATGCAGTGCGAGAGGAAGCAGCCCCCAGGGCAAAGGCAGGGGCTTTCGGGCTCCGATCCCGCCTCTGCCACTCGTTAGCTGGGAGACCCGGGGGAGGATGACGGCTTTTCTCCGAGCCTGTTTGCTCATCTATCTACTGGGGTTACTGTCGGCGACACCGTGGGCTCCGGGAGAGGGCGTGAGAGGGGCCAGGAAGGCCGGGCAACACCAGGCGCAAGCCCCACAGGTGTGGGGAGGACAGCTTGTTTCAGGCCGGCCCTCACAAAGCTGAGCCCTGACGGTCACCACCCCAGTCTTGGCCTAGGCACCAAAGGTCACAGGCCTCCTGCATCCTGCCTGTCCCTGGGGACCTGTCCTCAGCTGGGGAGGCTCCTCACCTTGTTGAGGTGGCTCTGCTTGAGGCCAGCCTGCAGGCCACTGGTGAAGTAGGAAGTGGGCGAGCCCGAATAGAAGTGGGAGAGGGGCCCCCCGCCGCCCCCGCCGCTCCGTTCACCAAAGCCACTAGGCGGGGGGGACATCTGTAGAGAGGGGGCCAGGCTGAGTGAGACGGATTATTGAAGAATCCAACCCCTTTTTGCAGACCCTCCCAAATGACACTGGGCTTTGTTATGTGACTAGCTTTGGCCAACAGGACGGCAGCATGACTGTAAAGGCAGAGGAGCCTGCCCTTCCTTCCTTGGGGAACCCCAGAACCGCCACCACATGCAGGACAGCACACAGGGGTGGCCTGCTGGAGGACGGGCTCCATGAGCAGCAGATAAATCATCCCAGCTGAGGCCTCTGCTGCAAGGTATGTGATTAAAACACCTGCAGACTGCTGAGCCCCAGCTATGCTGTCATGTGACGGTCACGTGTCACGTAACTACAGAGACCCACCCACCTGCCGCCAGGAAGAATGGTGAGAAATAAAGTGTTCGCTGTTCTAAGCCACAAAGTGGTGGGGCTGCTTGTCAGGCAGCACAGGCTAACTGATACACCCAGGAGAGGAGCTGGACGGGGCAGCTCTTACTTTGTGTCGGCTGGGTCCATGAGGCCCCAGAGCTGGCTCCCGGGGGTGGGAGAAGAGCCGCCGAGGTCCCACGTCCTGCATGAGAGTGGGAGAAGCACGCTGGATTGGAGTCCACCAGCCTCACCCCCGGCTGAGCCCCACGGCACAGCTGCTACCGGGGAAGTCGGCCCCGTCCAAGAAGGGGGCACGCTCTACTGTGTGGGGGCAACTTCCAACTGCAGGGTGGGGCAGCTGGAGTGAGACAGAGAGTGCACCCCATTGGCGGGAGTGGGGACACCCCAGGCCCAGAGATGGCTGCTGTGAAGGCATGTGGCTCCCACGGGCCCAGGTGTTTGGAGTTCTTCAAGGCCAGCGAGGCATCCGGGTTGTGTGAACTCCTCTGTGTGTTGCCAGTGACGTGTATTTCAGTTGTTAAAGTTTTTAACCCCGGGGGGCCTGCCGGTGGCCGGGCTGCCACGTCTGACCTAGAGACCTAGAGGAGGCTGCGATCACAGAAGGAGCAGCTCTCCAGCAACAGACACAGGAATCAAGGAAGGGACAGCAGGACTGAGATCAACAGGACACTGAGCCTGGTCTCCAAGAAGGGGTAGCATAGCCTAAAGCCTCTGGGGAGAGAAAGACAGACGGGAACCAGGGCTGATGCGCAGAGACAAACAGGCAGGAGACTCAGGGCAGGGACCGCGTCTGGCACATTCCCCGCTGTCTCCCTCGTGCTTGCCGGGCAGCCAGTATCAGAGAAATACTGGTTCGGAGAATGACTTGCTCTCAAGGGGACAAGGGGCCACGGCAGCGGCCCTCGGGAGGGCTGAGCACATGGCAGCAAAGTACTCACCGAGGGGTAGTCGAAACCATAGCTGTCGGGCAGCCCTGGTTCGGGGGGCAGGCGGGAGCTGGCGAGAGGGCTGAGCAGGCGGGACTTGAGCTGGAAGGCTTTGCTGCTGCCACTACCTCCGCCACCACCTCCGGGGGCTGGGGGGTTAGGCAGGTGGCCCTCAGCTGGGCGGCGGCTTCTCCCTGTGCCTCCCCAGCCCCGAGCCTCCTTACCCGCCAGGCTGCTGGCTGGGAGTAGGCTGTGTAGGTTCAGGTAGGGATTCAGGGGGATCCGGAAGTCCTTTGGGGGTTCCCCCAGCAGCGAGACCTGTGGCAGAAGGGCTGGGTTCGTGAGGGCCCCTGGGGGCGGCCCCCCACAGGGCAGGAGCCTAGAAGGGTACCGGATGTGGGGCAGAGCCTTACCCCAGGGGGCGGCGGCAGAGGCCCACTGTCTTTCTGGAGGCTTCTAAGGCCTGTGCCTCGGAGTCCCACTGGGGCAGGGGGTGGAGTCAGCTGGGCTGCTGGGGGACCCAGCCCCATGGCTTCCCGGTCACCCCCAGAGGGGCCAAGCAGTGGCGGCAGCAGAGGCGGTGGCTTCCCTCGCCGGGGTGGCAGCTCCGGGGGCAGGGCCCCTCCTGCAGAGAGAAGCCCGTGTGGGCGTCCAACCATACTAGACTCGTCTTCTCAGGGCCCCGAGCCTCCGCTTGGACCAGGACCAGCAGGTACGTGCTGGGCAGTGAACAGAGCCCTCTAAGTACGTCAACTCCCAGGATGCTCACGGCCACCCTGGGAGGTGGGGGCCCAACTGATGGACGGGAGCACTGAGACCCGGAGACAGGAGATCATCTGCCCAGGCCCAGTGAGGAAAGGGGCTCCGGAAGGGAAAGCGGGAAGGGGCCCAGAAAGATGAGGAGGGGCGGGGGTCCGTGTTACCTGCAGACAGCTCCCCGAGGAGGGGGTTGGCCGGCTGGGCCCCAGGCTGCAGGGCGCCCAGGGGAGAGTCTCCCAGGATCCCAGGCTTCTGCGGACAGAGCACAATCAGCTGGGGATGGCCAGGGTGGCCTGGGTAGCAGAGAGCAGGCGCCCAGGGTCTCAACCGTCCCAACACCCAGCACACCCAGAGCGCAGGCCACGGCTAATCACGGGCAGACACGCACGGCATCTGCCAGCATCTGCGACCTCTCAGCTGTCACCCACCCAGCTGTCCCTTGGAGACAGAGGGCCTCCTGCCTACCAGGGCCCATCTGAGACCTTGGGGAGACCCAGGGGACGTGTACCATGTGCTCAGTGTGTCAGGGCCTGTCATCCCCCGCGCAGAAGGACAGTCCTAGGCACACTCCCCACACCCACACGCAGCCCCCCGCTGATTACCACGGAAGTACAGCGCCCAACAGTGTGCAGCAGCCACACGTGGACTCAGTCACTCTTAGCCGCAGGGGGGGTAAGCCCCTAACTCCCTAATCCCATTAGTTACTGTCAGACACACCCGTGTCACTGACTTGGCCCCAACGAACCAAACCGGACAGGTCAGTGGCACGTGTGTCTGTGTGTGGTGTGTCTGCTTGCACGCGTGTGCGCATGCCTCCTGTGTCTGGGTCTCTGCGCCTGTGCACCGAGAGTGGGGACGCGGTGTGCCTGAACCTATCTATGTGTGCTCTGTCTGTACGAGTCCCCGTGTGCGTGCACTGAGGCGGTGGGAGCGAGACTGCACTCTTCCCCTCGGAGCCTGGACTTTCTTTCCTAGACCGAGTCCCTTCCTGAGTCCTGAGTGCCTGCGACAGACCAGGCCGTGTACTGAGCCCCACGGACACGCCCCGGTGTCCTATCACCGCACTGACACAAGCCAACAGGGGGAACGAGGGGCCGGGGAGGGCAGGGCCGGGGAGGCCCAGGGCCCCGAGCTGGGCACACACTTACCTTCTGACTCTGGGTCTGCAGGGCGAGCTGCAGCAGGGCTGTGGACAGGGCGGGCCCGTTGAGCAGCGGCATGGCCGGAGGCGCGCCCAGCAGGCCTGGGGGAGACCCAGCGGCATGAGAAGCGGGCCACGGGCGGGGGCGCTTGCCCCGGGGAAGCACAAGCCCGGGTCTGAAGCTCCCGGAAAGCAATGGACGTGCCCCAAAAACGGGTCCAGGAGAGGGAGTCTGCTGCGGGGAGGGAGGGCTCCCTCCCACCACCCTGCCTCACTGTGGGAGGCTCTGCTCCCCCGGGGAAGGGCTCAGGGCACAAGCTCCCTCCGGTGACCGCCACTCAGCCCAGTCCCCACTCGTGGGTCCCAGTCCCTTACAGCCTAGATGGGAAAACAGTCTGGGGAGGCCAGGGTGCTGGGTGCGATAGGGACCCCAGCCGCCACTCTGCCCGGCCCCACCTTACCCTGCTTGCCCCCTGCGCTGCCGTGGAGCAGGGGGTTCAGCAGCAGCTGGAGGGAGGCGGAGGGCCCCAGGTTGTTGAGCAGCTGAAGGATGTTGGGCTCAGGCAGGAGCCCTTTGCCCCGGTTGAAGGCCTGCAGAGCGAAACAGAAGAGTGGCTTGGGGCCCCATGTGGGCACAGGGAGGCGGGCTCGCCCCCCCTCCCGTCACCCCCCCACTGGACCCTCCGGGGGCACCCCTCTCCGGCGCACACTCACCGTGGCCTGGGCCGCGATAAGCGCCGCCAGCATGCTGCGGCCGGGGGGCCCCGGGGCACAGAAGGAGACGCGCAGGTGGCTGCCCCCCAGCGCCAGGCCGTCGGCCCGCTGCTGCGCCTCTTCGGCCATCTCTGCCGTCTCGTACTCCAGCACGGCGAAGCCCTTCAGCTGCCCGTCCTGGCCGTACGCCAGCTGGCGGGGGCGTGGGGCACAGGGGGAGGCAGACGTGAGCGCCCAAGCCACAGTGGCCGCCCCGTCCACGTGAAGTGACAACGGAGACCGGGCTCAGATCCTGACAGCAAACCTCCCAGAGGGGGGTGGGTTCCTGGCCCTACATTCTTCAGGACCCTGTTCTTGCATTAGCTCATGGAATCTTCTCGACGACCCTAGGAGGCTGCATCCTACCCATTTTTCAGAGAAGACAACTGAGGATCAGAGCGGTCAACAGGCCCAAGGTCACACTGCTGTTGAGAGGGCAAAGCTGGGACTTGACCTGACCCTGCACGGGTCGGGTCAGCGCCACTCTGGGGCCCTGATTGGGGTTGCCAGGTGCAGGAACCCTCAGGGCGGCAGGGAGGCTCGCTCGGGCTACAGAGCTGAGGAGAGGAGGCGCTGGTAGGAGAGGCGGGTGGCTGTGAAGCGCTGGCCGACCATGAGCCTCAGGCCGGAGGGACCAGGAAGGGCACACGGCCTGGGGGTGAGGCACGTAGCCTCCAAGTTCGGGTTCAAGGCTGGCAAGGCCAGTCGGGATGGAGGCCCCTCCCCCTCCCTTGACGGCTGCGCTTTGGTCCTTCGGGCCCACAGCCCCTTCTCCAGACCCTGAGGCCAGATGTGTCCCAGGATTGACTTTTTTCAGAGAAAGGGAGGAGGCAGCAGGAGCCGTGTGTCACATGTCTGCTTCCCCAGTGGGGTCTGGGGCTCTCATAAATCACACACGCAGGTAACTGCAGCACGACAGATAAAGGCCACAGACGGCCCCCTGTCGGGTCAGGTCAGAGCCTGCCACCCACTCAGCGAGCAAAGCTCTTGGTTTTCGGGGCACTGTGGGCGCCGGGATCGTGGGCGGGTGCTGCCCCAGAGCAGGCGGCTACCGGGAGGGAGGACGCCCGACTGGGCCCTGCACGCCCACGGGCCGGGTGCCGCAGGAGCTGTTTCCCCACACCGCGGAGGCAGGCCTCGTCAGCACGCCCACGTAGCAGGTGAGGAAACTGAGGCTCGGAGAAGGGCAGTCCTTTTGCTCAGGCCACAGAGCTGGAACCGGGATCAGACGAGGCCAGGCTGACGCCCTCAAGGAGACTGCCCGCCTCAGTGTGGCCATGGCTGTCTCAAGAACCAATGCTGCTCGGGGCGCCTGGGGGGCTCAATCGGTTAAGCGTCCAACTTTTGATTTCAACTCAGATCATGATGTCGCGGTTCATGGGATCAAGCCCTGTATCAGGCTCTGTGCTGAGGGAATGGGGCCTGCTTGGGATTCTCTCTCTCCCTATCTCTCTGCCTCTTCCCTGCTTGCACTCTCTCTTTTTAAAATAAGTAAACATTGGGGCGCCTCGCCTGAGTGGCTCAGTCGGTTAAGCATCCTACTCCTGGTTATGGCTTAGGTCATGATCTCACTGTTCGTGAGTGCAAACCCCACATTGGGCTCGACCGTGTCCATCCACAGAAGACAGCAGAATCCACGAAATGGAATATTATCGCAGCCTCTACAGGAATGAGAACGTTCTCATGCCTAAACACGAAAATATGCCCAAGAAAGAGCATAAGAACAAACCAAAGCAGCCACGGCAGTATCTGGGTCAGGGACAAGGGGAATGCAAGGGCACATGCACATCTGTTTGAAATGCGTGATAAAATCACCCTGGAAGGAGACACAACAAACTGGTTTGAGCAGGGGCTGCAGGCAAAGGCGCTGTGGGGCCAGAGGGAGCCTTCACCCATGACCTTTCTGGACGTGCTGAATTTCAAAACAAGACTGGGCCGCCCGTTCACAAAAATAAATAAAGCAGGAAAGACTTCTTACCTAGATACCTGCTCTATTAGCGTCTGTGGCATTCAGATATGACATACACTGGCCTGAGCTACGGGATCCCTTTTCTTTTCTTTTTTTTTTTTAACTTTAAAAAAATTTTTTTCAATTTCTGAGAGACAGAGAGACAGAGACAGAGAAAGAGACAGTGTGAGCAGGGGAGGGTCAGAGAGAGAGGGAGATAACAGAATCTGAAGACAGGCTCCAGGCTCTGAGCTCGCTGTCAGCACAGAGCCTGACATGGGGCCTGAACCCACGAACCGTGAGATCATGACCTGGGCCAAAGTCGGATGCTGAACCGACTGAGCCCCCCCTGACGCCCCTCCTTTCTTATGTGGAAAATAACACTCGCCCCCTGCCAGGACCGCAGACTCCGGGCTCAGCGTCCAGCCTTTTGGATGGTGAGGGTGCCCACTGTAAGAGTGTGGGTCCCCTGAGGTCAGCTGATTGACCTTGACTCCCAGCCCACCTTACTGGCAGGCAGATCAGTGCACAGGCCCATCCCTGGGCCTTATTTCCTTCGTGTGTAAGGCGGGGCCAGGAAATGAAGCCACCTCGAAGGGTGGTTGTGGGGATTCAGGAAGATGCCCCACAGGGACAGGGGAGGGTGGTGCCCCAGGTGTGCACCCACTGAGTGCCCAGGCCGGGTGGCTCCTGCTGTCGGCCCACCTCCACTGAGCACTCCACCTTCACCTCTGGCCAAGGCCCAGATGCACCTTCTCCCAACATGCCCCATCTTACAGATGAACAGAGGGGTCAAAGGGCACCTGAGGCTTCATGGCTCACGCCCCTGGGCCCGCCCTCCATTCAACCAGGACACCTGCGTCAGCGGAAGAAGGAACAAGCGGCCAGTCACTACAACCCAGTCACAAGGCACTGTGAGCCCCACTTCCGGGTGGGGGAGCCCGAGGCTCAGACGGAGAACTTTAGGTGATCATGGCCCTGCTGTCCTTCCTCCCAGAGGATGTGGCTGTCAAGCTAAGTCATCTTTGTCCTGAGCCCCACCCAGGGCCCAGCACACGGGAAGACCCCAGCGGAAGGCAGCAGCCCCACCAAATGCCAAGGGAGCAAGGAGACGGGTCCAGAAATGTCAGTGGCCCCGGGCCCAACACCCCCTCTACACAAGGGAAGCAGGACCCACCCAGGGCCACAGACCCAGGGTCAGAGCCATACAGCAACCGCCACCAGGCCAGGCCACAGCGCTCCAATCCCGGCCCTGTCACGCCCTGGCTGTCCCGTCCTCGGCATGCCGCTGGAATTCTTTGCACCCCCTAACACTGGGGACATCGCCTGCTTCTCCAGGCTGCGTGAGGACGAGGGGATCATAAGGACTGTGCTCGGTGGGTGAAGGAACCCACTGGGCGTTCTGCGCCCAGACTGCTGGGCGTTCTGCGGTGATACTACAGGCTGAGAACTACAGGCCTGCTCTCCCCACCCCGTGCCTGTCCCAGGGCACGCCCTGCACACACAGAAGCATGTGACAAGCCTGACTCGAATGAACCAGGGACCATTTTGCCAACCCGATGTGTGCGCACCGAATCTTTTCTTAGGGAGGAGGGAAACCAAGACTCAGAGAGGGTGAGTGACCTGCTCAGGCCCACAGAGCAGGACTGGGATCCGACCAAGCCCGGCTTCCTAACCTCAAGGCTTAAATGGCCCGTGGGTTTCTCTGGAGCTGCCTCCTCCATGCCAGGTCTGGGAGCCAGCAGCCACTCAACAAACGTCTCAACATCACGAGAGCGAGAGGTGAGAGAGCCTCGCCCCGAGCTCTCACCAAGGTGGTCTCACCTGCGTGTTACAGGGGGACCGAGGCCACCGAGGTTAAGCAAGTCGCTAAAGGGTGTGCAGGGATCTGAACCCCAGCCATCTGGCTCCTAGCTGGGCTGTCACCCACTATACCACGTGACCATTCGAACAAGAACCCCATTCAAAGCGGCACGGCCACCGCCTTACTGAAAGGGACCCGGGAGATTAGGAAAGGCAGGTGACTTCAAAGGGCCCCTGGGAGGGGCTCTGGCCCCCGCACCGGGCACAGGGCTCACCTGGCAGAAGGTGGGCGTGTGGACCGCCGACAGTGCCTGGCGCAGGGCGTCCACGTCGCTGAAGCCGGGGGGCAGGCGGTCGACACAGAGGCAGCGGGAGTGCAGCAGGACGGGCGTCAGCTGCCCGGCGTCTGTCCAGTGCACGTAGAGGGTGCGCGGGCCCAGCGGCTTGCCCAGCAGGTCCGACTTGGCTCGGGCGGCCGAGTCCTTCTTCATGTACTCGGCGAAACCGTAGCCCTTGGAGTGGCCGGTGCGCTCGCTGTAGACCAGAAAGCAGCGCTCCAGGCTGCCGAAGGGCCGCACCAGCTCCTCGAACTGCTGCTGCGTGAAGCTGGGGGGCAGGTTGGCCACGCACAGCAGGGCGTCCGTGGGCTGCAGCTGCACCGACAGCTCGCGCTCCCGCAGGTGGCTCTGGTGGAAGGCGCTGATGGCAGCCTCGGCCTGCTCCCCGTTCAGCAGGGTCACGAACGCTGCGGCGGGAGGGGGCAGGGCGTGGGGTCAGTGGGGGCCCTCGAGGGCCTGCCCCTTTGCCCGGCGGCTGCCCGCCACCTCCCTGTAAGCCTCCACGTGTGACCTCAGGATACCCAGCAACCGGGACATCTCAGCCACCGGCCGAACGGGATGGCTGCCAGGCTTGATGACTGCTACATGTGTCTCCTGCCTCCGTCGTGGGGCCTGCTTCCTGCCCCTCATCCCCGCTCCCGACCCACAGCAGCACTAGCCTACTGTGCGCCTGGCTGGGTCCTAAAGGCTGCTAACTCAGGTGACACGTGGGAGTGGTTAAGCATGTGGTCGCTGGAGCCCCTGAACGGCTCTGGGGTCTTCACGCGAGGTAACAGTAACGTCCTCCTGACGACCACCATCTCACCAGCAAGAGAACATGCCCAGAGCAGCGCCTCGTGCCCGAGTGGAGGAGCCCGGACTTGAACCCAGGCAGGCAAACCCCAGAACCCTGCCCTGCACCCCTCCCTCACCACCTTTCCAGGCCACCAACACCTCTCAAATCCAGGCCCCCGTCACCCGCCGCAGCCTCCGCCCCGCTGCCATTCCTGGTTTGCTCTCTCCACCCAGCGGCTACAGGGAACTTTTCAAAAGGATAACGAGACTGTGGCACAGTGATGCCTAGGGGTCTCTCACTGTAGGGGCCGGGGGCTCCTGTGCGGCCTGGCCCACTGGCCCTGCTGACCTCCTCTCCCATCTCCTGCTGCTACTTCCTAGACTTTGCCGGGCACACTCCGCCTTGGGCCTCGGCGCCTGCTTTTCCCTGAGCGTGGAACACTGACCTCCACGCTTCGTCACCTGGTTAACCCCACCCCACCCTTCAAGTGGCCTGCAAACATCACTTCCCCCACAAAGCCTCCCCTGACTGCTTCTGTTTCAGATCCCAGCCTGTGCTCTCACAGGGCTCTGTGGCTTCTGGTCCAATGGTCATGTCGCCTCCATGTTGGCAGTGGTTTGAATGACAGCCTTCTTCGAAAACTAGACTGTCTCCGTTCAGTTAACAGCTATGTCCCCAGTGCCCAGGACAGAACATTCAACAAACATTGTTGGAAGACTTTATGAATGAAAGTGTTCACTTAACTTCTGGATCCTCAATGCCTGGCACATGCTTACTAGGCGGTCAGTAAATAGTGACGCGTTGCCCTTGCCAATATTTTACTAAGCATCTACTAGGTGCCGCAGGTATTTTAGTGCGTGTGGCTTCATGGCTAACTCAAGCAGGTCATGCCCAATTTGCTGGGGAGAAAACTGAGGCTCAGGAGGGCACATCACTTGCCTGTGGCCTCAGGGACTTGAACCCAGGTCCATTTGCCTCCAGGGCCCAAGATCTTAACAACTACCCTAGCCTGTGAGGTGGGTCTCAAGGGGTGACCTGTCCTCAGCTGCTTCTCACCCATCTTACAGATGGCAAAAAACGGCCCTAGAAGGTTTAAGGCAGAGACATCCACGGAGAGCTTCCCATGCGAGGGGTGGGGCTCGGGGGGGGAGGTGCCAAGGCTGACGACACCTTTCACTGTTCTCAGGGAACCAACCACTCGATGCAGGAGGCAGGTGAGTGAGAAGGTGACAATGGTCCAGGGTGACAGCGCTATGACGGGTGTGGTGTTCAGGGCACTGTGAAGATGGCATAAGGGACAGCTAAGAACACTGGGGGAAGGGGGGGCGCCTTGGGGGGCTCAGTCCGTTGGGCGTCTGACTTCGGCTCAGGTCATAATCCCATCAATTCATGGGTTCGAGCCTCGTGTTCGGCTCTGTGCTGACAGCTCTGAGCCTGGAGCTTGCTTTGGATTCTGTGTCTCCTTCTCTCTCTCTTTCTGCCCCTCCCCTGCTCGTGCTCTGTCACTCTCTCAAAAGCAAATAAGCACTAAAATACATACATACATGTGTATATATATATATATAAAGAACACTGAGAGAAGGAACGGCCTGGAACCTTATGGGTGCCTGAGGTGCTGGTGAGTCTGGAGCACATCTCTGCAAGGCATTGTCAGCGACAGACCGGGACAACAATCTGTCCTGCCCTGGCCTAGGGGACAGTGTTGGGCCTGAAGTTCAGGAGAGGAAACACTGGGCCTGGACCCTCCCAGCTTTAGGGACTGTTGTCTCTTGCCACTAGCCCAACCCACGCGCCCCACAAACCTGTCCCTTTGTATTTGTCCACAAAACAGTACTTGAGCTCATAGGCGCTGAGCAGGTCGTGCACTTCCTGCGGAGAAAGAAGCCAGAGGATACGGCGTCACCAGGGGCTGAAGGACGCAAGCCGGTGCCACCTCCACGTGGACCAGCTAAGACGGCAGATCAATTACCAGACCCGATTTACAAAGGAGGACACCCCAGCAAATGAGGTATTAACCCATTCTGTAGATGAAGGAACTGAGGCACAAAGAGAAGGAATGTGTCTAAAACCCTGTAGTCGGTAGGGGCAGCAGAGGGAATGCCACCCAGGGGTACCTGACTGGGGACCCTGTGTACTTCGTAAGCCCACACTACATGGCTTCACCTGCCTCCCAATTCCCTCCTGCCGACAGGGCTGGCCTTCCTGTAAACCAACTTCGAGGCCGAGCTCTGGGGCCAGCTACTGCCAGGCATACCGTGCACCCTGCAGGAGGTACAGGGCTCTCAGCTGAGATGGTAGGCACTAGGAGGACCTGCTCTAGAAAAAGCTAGACCATGCTTAGCGGCACCTGACCTAGGTCTGTCGCCAAGTCACATCCCTTCCCTTCTGGGACCCCACCAGCCATGTGCCTAGCTATGGGCACGGAGAGTCAGTGACAGATGTGCAGGTGGGTCAGAGAGCAGAGATTTTTCAGCAGCAGGGAGAAAGAACCCCCCCCCCCCCACTGTGGCGCGGCAGGGCAGGGCAGACTAGATGCAATCTCCTTGGGTTCAAAGAGCACTGGGAAGCCCTGCCCCATGTAGGCCCCAAAAGAAGGGCACCTCTGGCCATATTAGTGGGGGGTGGGGGACAAAGAACAGTGCCCCCGCTTTCCCACAGGTCTTTGAGCTGGGGACAGGAGACTCCATTTTTTTCAAATTAATCCAGGGGCTTTGGGGGAAGAAAGACTCCACAAGCTACTACAACTTCCGGATCTCAGAGGAGATAAACGCGTGCTAGGGAAAGGTATACTCTAGCCAACCCTGAACCTTCTGGATACGAGGTCCCGCAACCCCAAGGTCCTTCTGGATACGAGGTCCCGCAACCCCAAGGTAGAGGGGGTGGGGGAAAACACAACCAGAGGAGGGACCACCTGCCATCCCTACCTCCACAGCCCTAGTATAGCAGCCCATTCACAATTCCCCAACAAGGCCAAAGTTGCCCGCCCCCTTCCATTCCCTGCCCCCTTAGATAACTTGGTTTCGTCCAAGCCCGTGGTCGCCCCTAGCAACGTCCTCCCTCACTCCAAAGTTGGTTTCTCCCTCCATCACCGCCCCCCCTCAATCCTGCTCTTGGTTTCTCCCGATCCCGCACAGATCCCGCGCTTGGACTCTCCGCCGACGCCCCTCAACGCAGCCCAGTGTTGGTGTCGTCCGGTTCCCCCCGCGCACGCGCACGGTGGTATTTCCCGCCACGCTCTTTCCCCCCCCCCCATACCTGGTTGGTCACGTCCCCCGGGAGGCCCCGGATCAGTATCTTGCGGCGGTTACGGAACTGGCGCTCGGTATGTTCTAGGCGTTTCCGGATCTCCTCTGGATCTAGCGGCGGCAGTTCTTCTTCGGGTGCCCGGCGCTCTGCGGCATCATCAGCTTCAACCTCGGCCCCAGTCTCCGGGCTCAGCGGGGGCCGGTGAGTAACGGACACGTCGGCCGCCATCTTGGGAAACCCGGCGCCTTCTGGGACCAGCGAGCCTGGGCGGAGCGGCATAGAGCGGCAACGAGGGCGCGTCCGCCGATTGGCCGGGAGAAGCCCCACCCCCTTCTCCACCCCCTCAGCCCATTGGCTAAGGCCCAGCCCGCCTCTTAGACTTCAAGCCGCTCCTGGGCGCCACAGGCTCCACCCCTTTCTGCCAATAAGTTGTCACTCAAAGAACGCGAAGCGCAGTGTGCGAGCTCCTCAGCGCAAGTGGAATCAAGCAGCCGACTCCGGATTTTGAGGGCTTTATTGGTGCGGAACCCCGGGATACAGCCAAACCCCCATCGTCGTTGGTCCAGCATCCCCCAGGTTCGAGGTTCAGGATGGCTCCTCCCCCACAGGCTCCTCCCCCACAGGCTCCTCCCCCACGGGCTCCTCCCCCACAGGCACCTCGGGCTGCCTAGACGTCAGGGGCAACCAAGTGCTCCCCCTGTTAACATGGTAAATGTCACCCCGCTTCTGAATCCAGAAGACGTACGCTAAGGCCGTGCCGGTAGTCACCAGCCCCAGGATCGTCAACACCACCATGGCGATGGTGGCGGCATGGGGATTCCGACCTATGCAGAGAAGCAAGGAGTAAATACACGCACTCTGCCCGCCCCGGGTTGCCCGTCTAGACCCGCGACCCCGTTTTGGCTCACCCTGAACGTTCATCACCACGATTACAGTGTGTGTGCCTCGTGAGCTGACGGCCCGGCAGGAGTAGGTACCACTGTAGTTTAACGTGACGGTGAATGGGAACCCGACGCGCACTTCCTTCCAGGAGCCTTCCTTAAAACAGTGCACCTGGGGGTCCGGGTTACCCCGGGCCTGGCACTGCAGGACTTGGGTGGTTCTGGCTTCCCACGTCAAGTGCTGGGGACATTTGGCTTGGTCAATCTTGGGACCGTCTGTGGAACGATCAAATGATTAGATACACTGGAGGCACAGCGTGGCAAGGAAGAGCGCTATCTGCCCACCAAACCAGGGGAGCAAGGTCTTAAAGGTCAGAGTGACCTACTCACACAGGACACGCAGCTGGACGCTCCTGTTCCTGTGTAAGATCTCCCCATCCACCTCGAGTGTGGCATTGCAGAAGAAGTTGCGCCTGTCATCCCTCTCCGTGGCGTTTAGCTGGAGCTGGACCGGCTGGCCAGGGCCCGCAGCGGGAACTCCGTCCAGCGTGACCTGGGCTCGGGCCCCGGCCACGCAAGCCACAGTCACTTCGGCCCCCTCGGAGGCGTTGGAGTTACTCAGGTTTAGGATGGGCCCCCAGAAGCCTAAAGGCAGGACGTTGCCCTGGAGTTTACTGACCACCCCACATCGGCCAATCCGCGCCCTCCATACGCCTGTTTCCTTTCGGGGTGTCCAGGCCATGCCTTTCTGCTACTCTGCCATCCCCACAGCACCCTCCCCCGCTCCATCCAACTGGGGACACTCGGGCTATAGCCTTAGTCCCTTAGGCCCCGCCCACACTACAACCCCTCCCACTCTGGACGCGCAGGCCCCACCTTTCCAGCTTAATCTTGGTTATCTATGCAGCGCCTCTCGGGCTACCGAGGCCGCGCCCCCTTGTCTCGCCCGTAGAGCCGTTTTGGCTCCGCCCCCTCTTACTGTAGACGGTCAAGTTCTCCCGGGCCTGCCGGCTGTCGCTCCCCAGTGTCATGTTGCAGACAATCTCCCGGGCGTCCTTCTGCTCCGCGCTCACTGTAGCTGTAGCTGTGGCCGTGACCGTATCCCCGTCGCTCTCGACTACAGGATTCAGCATCTGGTTCCCTAGCGCCAGCTGGACCTGGACCTCGGAGGCCGGGAACAGACCATCCAAGGTGCAGCTCGCGGAAAACGTCGTTCCCACTTCCAAGAGCCGGGGGACAACGAGGTGTGGGGAGGTCATGGGCAGGGCTGGGGAGACGGGTAGGCGTAAGCAGGAGGAGGGCTCCCAGAGCCGTGGACGCCCCTCTTCTCATGACAAGCTCCCTACCCCCAACCATGGTCCTGTCCCAGAATACCTTGAGGCCTGGGTCACCCCCTTCCCAGAACACACCCGCAGAGCCTTCTAGGCTACCGCGGCCAGGAATTTTCCCACTGGAGCTGCACGGTCCAGTGGCCAAGGGCATGCCTTCCTAGAAGCCGCTGAGGTCCAGTCCACTCCATTTTCCGAAGCCTCCCGACCAGAGCCCCTCTACTCTGGCTTAGCTCATAACCCACCGTCTGCAGTCCCTTCCCTCACCAAAGGTTCGCAGCTGCCGGGGGGCCGAGCTGTTCTGGAACAGTTCCAGCCCTCGGGACCGCAGGTCCAGTTCCGTGCGGCACGAGAAATTGACGAGGTGGTCTTCTCTGCCCGCCAGCACCGTGACCGTGGCCTCCGCAGGCTCCCCGACGGCCGGCTGCCGTCTCAGCTCCTCCTCCCCGCGGAGCAGCACCACCGTGAGGTTGGCCCGAGGCGCCCCGCCAGCCACCAGGCAGCGCAGGGTGAGGTTTTCGCCCACGGGCTGCCAGGTGGGTAGGGGTGCCAGCTCCACGCGCTCTGGGAACCCTGGGGTAGATTTGGGGGAAGGGGGGGATAATTGCACTTAACAGCCAGCCCTGCAACCGCCACCACAGAGCGTAGAGAGGGGGCCGAGGGGGCCCCTGTGCAGAACTAAAATTTTGAGTTAATTAACCCCGAGGGCTTACTTAGTATATGCCTGTAGAAAGAGTGTTTGCTTATTGTCATTTAGCATCATGATTATTATTTCTTGTTTCGTGGGACACCTTGCCAGGCATTGAAATAAAAGATTTTCTGTTCTGGAGAAATTCAGTTAAGAAAAAGAAAGGAAAAAAAAAAAAAGAAGGAAGGAAGAGGACTAGCTTATGACCACACACAACCTTAGTACTCATAAAAGTTCCTGTTTATTTAGAGTTTTCCTTAGACTTTCCCATTTAAAAAGTTTTTAAAGTTTATTTATTTTGACAGAGAACAGAGCATATGAGTGGGGGAGGGACAGAGAGAGAAGGGGAGAGGGGGAGAGAGAGAGAGAGAGAATCCCCAAGCAGGCTTTTCGTGCTGACAGCACAGAGCCCGATGTGGGTCTGGAACTCACAAACTGTGAGATCAAGACCTGAGCCGAGGTCAAGAGCTGACGCTTAACTGACTGAGCCCCCCCAGGCGCCCCCCTTAGACTTTCCAAATGTCGTCCACATTCACTCATGGGCAACCAAGTGAAATCTTCACTATTATTCTTCTCCTTTACAGATGGAGAACCTGAGGCCCAGAGAGGCGAGGGTGAGGTGATCAACCCAAAGACACGTAGCCAGAAAGGGGCCCAGCTGGGTTTAGAAGGTGAGTCTCCCAAACTCCAGACCCATGTATTCACCTGCCTCCTTTTTTTTTTTTTTTAAGATTATTTATTTTTGAGAGTGGTGGGGGTGGGGGGACAGAGGGTCCAAAGCAGGCTCTGTGCTGACAGCAGACAGCCCAACGCGGGGCTCGAACTCATGTACCAAACCATGAGATCATGACCCGAGCTGAAGTCAGACGCTTAACCGACTGAGCCACCCAGGTGCCTAGTCACTTGCCTCCTTGATGTCACATCTAAGGACTCCCATGGCCACTCCCAGCTTCTGGCTTGGACTCTGGCCTTGGCCTCTCCCAGAGCTTGGCCCGGCCTCCCCTCAATCAGTCCGAGGCACTCCAGGCTCTTACCCGGGCAGCCTCTCAGGGTGCTCTGACACAGTCACGACGGACTTGACACCCCCCGGGTTGAGTCCCCTCCCCGCCACAACCACAGTGCCCCACTGAGGCACATGTACCAAACCCTGGTACATCTCATACCTTCAACGATTCAAGCCCGAATCTCAGCTCTCACATAGAGGCCATGCACTGGCTGCCATGACAAATATTTCACGTCTTGCTACAGGGAAGTATAGCTTTTCAAAAGTTCCTTATCACGACTTCACATTTATGAAAGACTTGCGTTAGGCAGCACCTGTTTTCACTAACGGAAGGAAATCTGAAGAGGATTTTCGCTTTTAAGAAAAATGGCAGGGGCGCCTGCGTGGCTCAGTCGGTTAAACGTCCGACTGCGGCTCAGGTCATGATCTCGTGGCTCATGGGTTTGAGCCCCATGTCGGGCTTTGTGCTGACAGCCAGCTCGAAGCCTGGAGCCTGTCTTCAGATTCTGTGTCTCCCTCCCTCTCTCTCTCTTTGACCCTCCCCTGCTCACGCTGTCTCTCTCTCAGAAATAAATAAAAAAACATTTAAAAAATTAAAAGGAAAAAAAGAAAAATGGCAAAAAGCGAAAATAGCATGCGGCCTTGGTGCTGCAGTGAGCAGTCAGAGAGAGAGCAGGCCCCTTGCGCCGGGAGAGCAGCACCGCCAGGCTCGGCGGCTCGGCCACAAGCCGCCGGGGCTCTGACCTTTGTGAGCATCAGTGCTGTGCCTCCATTTATGCTGGGCATCCGTTAGCAGGATGTGTCCTAAGGTCTCAGGAAAGACTAGGAGGGGCACCTGGGTGGCTCAGGCAGTTACGCGTCGGACTCTTGATTTGGGCTCAGGTCATGATCTCATAATCTCACGGTTCATGAGTTCGAGCCCCGCACTGACAGCATGGAGCCTGCTTGGGATTGTCTCTCTCCCTGCCTCTCCTCCATGAGCATGTACGCTCTCTCTCTCTCTC